>JASDQU010034652.1:0-16191 GCA_032191745.1 Picea mariana | reverse complement strand
TACAGTCATTAGTTTGTACATGACATATTTAAAAGATAGAATTTTAGAGGTTGCAATTGCAGATTAAAATTATGTGCTGGAAGAAGATGGAATCCTCTTATTTCGAACTAGATTTTATGTTCCCAATTCTCAGGAATTAAGAAATTTGGTTCTAAGGGAGATGCATAATGTGCCATATGCAAGAAATCTAGGATATCAGAAAACTATTACAGTTGTAAGAGGCCAATATTTTTTTCCAGACATGAAGAAAGATGACACTGATTATTTGGCCAAATGCATGGAATGTCAAAAGGTAAAGGTTGAGCACAGACATCTAGTAGGATCACTACAACCATTTCCCATTTCTGAATGAAAATGGGAAATTGTTACTATAGATTTTATTACCAAATTTCCTAGGAAAAAAAGGAAACATGATTCCATCATGGTAGTGGTGGACAAACTCACAAAGGTTGCACACTTCATTCCAGTAAAAGTAACTCACAAGGAAGCCAATATTGTAGAAATTTACATGAGATAAATTGCTAGGCTACATGGTGTGCCTAAGGAAATAGTGTCGGATTGAGAGCCCAAGTTCACTTCCAATTTTTGGAGGGGGTTGTTTAAGGGATTTGGGACAAATTTAAATTTTAGTACATCATGTCACCTAGAGTAAGATGGGCAGATAGAAAGAATTAATCGAATAGTTGAATATATGTTCAGAATGTATGTAATGGACAAGCCTTCAAAGTGGGATGACTATATCCATTTAGTTGAGTTTGAATACAACAATGGGTATCAAGAATCATTGAAGATGAGTTTTTTTGAAGCATTATATGGTAGAAAATGAAACACACTAGTAAGTTTGGATAACCCAACAGAAAAATTTGTGATTGGGCCAAAATTGTTAAAGGAAATGGAAGAACATATGGTAAAAATCAAGAACAATTTAAAAGTTGCAAAAGGAAGCCATGTGGGAAGCATACCCACACATTTTTACAAATTTTGAATAAAATTGAATGTACAATTGTACATAAGAAAAAGAAGACTCTTTTTTGGCAGTTGGAGTTCTTGGGCCACAATTCTGAGATTTCATGTCGAATCGATGTGTGGGTTGAGGGAAAAGGGGAATTGTTGGTTGGAATTGTTGCGTGAGTAATTATGTTGTGGAATTATCTTGTCTTTTGATGTAATGTTTTTATGTATGTTAATGTGTAAACTGTATGGTTATGTGCGCCGAGGACAATGCAGTTTGTAGGGGGAGGGGAATGTAACATCCCCATTTGCAAACCCCAAACTAGAGATGTGTATTGTAAATATAGCATGTGGTCGAAGAGCCAAGGAATGTATATTGTAAATGTGATGTATTGTGGAGAGACAATATGTAAACAATAAAAATCAAAATATAATGAATGAAATGTATCACCAACTGTAGATGGACATAGAGGAATATTGGAGGTTAAGTATCCAAAAGAGAGGGTAGGGGTCCAAGGGGTAGAGTTACCCAAATCTATTAAAGAAAAACCCATTTCCTATTTTTCTCTAAATTATCCTTTCCACGAACCTTCCATTAGTTGTTGAGTGTTCTAGAGCCCAATCATTGAATTCATGTAAGAGGGTTGGTGTGAGAGTCACTTCCCACGTTTATTGATAGCATGGGGACTAAGTAAAACCAGATTGGGGAAGAGTGCAATTCAAGCAAGCAAGAGAAAGAGAGGAAATTTGTATGGGTAGGGGGACCAATTTTTACACATTCACATTTTTGCATAGAGAGTTGTTTTTTACATGGAGTTTTCTGGCTAGCAATAGAGTTATGTGTGAGAGATATTTTAGGTAGCCTTTTTGGAAATGTTTGGCTATTGTTTGGAGCTGTAATTTCATGGAGAAATAGGTTGTGTTCTTGGGAGAGAAAAGTTGTTTGAAATTCGTCCAAGAAGCATGTGTTTGGCTACTAGGCGAATTTGTGTTGCAGTTGTAGAATTCCTGAAGTCCCATTATGTAGAATTATTTTCCAACATGTGTTGGAAGTCCTGGAGGGGAGTGGAAAGGCTTGAGGGACTCTGAGAAGTGAATGGGGATTCCATCCCTTGGGTTGTGTGGGTTGAGGGGAAATTTTTTGGTGGAATGGAATTAGATGAGAGATTAAATATTGAAAGGGAGATAATAGACATCCCTAGGGACCTTCGTCTCTTGTGGATTCATAGCCCCAAATTGGGGGTGTCTTGTTGTTGAGAATTGGAGCAGCAAAACTATGGTTGGGATAAATTTCCATCCTCTGTAGTGGTTTGCACATTTTATAAGATAAGTGTTATAATTGTGTTAAATGTTGATATGTATATTTGTTGTGCATCTACCCCGAGTTATCTTGGTTAATGTTGTTTGGTGTGATAAAAATTATGCATTTAAATACATTTTTATATGGTGGAATGCTAATGTATGTTATATATCTATTTCTACGCACAATTGATCAACTATATTTACGTTTTTGTAGAACATGGACAACTAATGAACTTGTATTTATTGTTGTATGTTAATTTCTGCATTTAAATTGGTATCATAAATTTTATTGGGTCATTTTAGTAGTGACGTGACCCAGTTGGGTGTCGGGTATGTTACACAGGGGTCCTTGAATATACAAATCTTATTTATTCTTGAATGCAATTATATGGGAATTTAATTGCATATTATGTTGTATTGATTATTAGATCATAACCAGGTCAAGTCAGAAGACATTACTCCTAATGTAGCAATGAATGCCATTAGATATGGCCATGTGTGATGCCATGATGTGGTTGGAAATGGAAGGGTTATAGCACCATACACATATTTAATGATCTTCCCCTGTATAATCAATGTTTGTATTGCAACCATTTTTCCAACACAATAGAGCACTAACGGAATTATATTCCTAGCGTTGTGTATGGGTCAAAGAGGAAGGTATCCAAATGATCAAAAAATTAATTAAGGAAGAGTTTGGATAATTTGTTGAGGCGTTGGATAGACTTTCCAACTCACCATGGTGAAATACATGACATGGATATATGGTATTTTGGAGTCAATGCAAGGATTCAATGTGTAAATGTGGCCATGGGTATTGGCACGTTGGTCTTATTTATTGGTAACATTTGAATGCATTATGAAAAACTTGTTCTGTTGATAATTCATGTACAATGAATGATAGTTTCATTCTAGATAAGATGATTAATGGTTGAATTCCATTTTAATGTGAATAATGGTTGGAAACGATTGAATTGTTGGTAAGATACAATTCTGAGATCATTTCATGAAATGTTGTAAATGTGCATGAGTACTAACAATATGTTTGGATAAGTAAAAATTGAGAAAATCATAGGAAGAATGGTCTTGGATATGGCAGGGATGTAAGCCCATAAGGAACATTGATATCTGTAGCTATAAGAGGCAAACATAATGAGCAGAAAACTCATGTTGGGAAAAAAAAATTTCCTATATAAAACATATTTGGAAAATTAATAAGTAAAATTTTTATGATGATATCTCATGATGATTGTATGTGTGTGATACAAATGATATGATGGTTATTAAATTTAAAAATCTTGGGAAGAAGGTTATTGTTACGACACTAGAACTTAGTTTATGTATATGATTTTGTCATTAGTTTCTCAATTGGTTAAAATTAAACCATATCTCAGTTGTATTTATGAGGACCAATATGCTAATATTTGAGTTATTTGAGAGCATGAGACAAAGAGAGAATGTTGGAGTCTAAATGTAATGTATTGATAGTATAGGTAACACATTACATATTATTATTTCTCGATGACTATTTTTGTTTTGCATCTCTTGGTACTTTTTATTAGAATAAAATAGAATATTTTGATTTATGTCCATGAAAGACCATGTAGGATCTATGGGACCAAAAAATTACAAAAACTTACATTTGCATACATGTTATATACTCATTTTTTTGTGGTTTTCTACAACAACGTTCATACAAGAATCTATTTTTATTAACAATCTCAACAAGCTATGTCACCTTAAATCTTCATGTTGAGTTGAGTGATTTTTTCCTACTTGTTCATACTTAGAAAAATGTATCATTACATGCACATCATCCTCAATATTCCATTGATTGCAAAGTAATCATAAGCATTATTTTTCATCTTCCTGTTTCAACTACTAGGTTATGAGAAAATAGCTTGAATTGACAAAGTGAGTGCCTTTTATGCATATAGTTTTTCTCTTAGAGGTATTCTTGTTCTGTAGAAGTAATAATTAGATTGATCTTGATAGACTGTAATTTTATCACCAAGTTCTTACCACAACTTCTCTATTACCTTCTTATGTACTTGTTGGCCCCCCAACAGCCCCCCTTGAATTTTTTGTAAAAATTCAAGGAGACCCCTTGACCATTCAAAAATATCTCTTTCATGACATCCGACTCTCTATTAATTGATCCGAGAAGATGATTTTATGGATTAATTTGGTGTGATAGATGGCAAGTAATGTAATAAATTCATAAAATTGTATTGACTGAATATTTGGTCTTTTGATAGTCCTTTTATATTTTTCTAATTTTTTCTTATTTGAGTGGTTTACTTTGAATTGTGTGAATATGTTGGTTACTACTCTATTGCTACTTATTAGGCTGACCTAGGTTCATATATGAACAAGATTCCAACAAATCCCTCTAAAACTATCGGCCCTCCTAATAAACCAAAAGGCAACACAACACACAGAGTGTACTACGCAGTCTCACCTGAGATAGTTCTAAGGGTGGCTGCAACGCTCAAGTGCTTGCATCCTGGGAATGAGTGGCGATCTGGGAGTGTAATTTGGGATCATTTACTATCTCATACATCTAGATTTAATATATTGTCTTTCTTTATCCATGCATGTAAATAAATAGATCTAACTACTTCATCAAGACAATTATCTAAGATTTTACCATTGGCAGAAGGGAAATAAACAATAAGCAGTTCACATAACACATGATCTACTTTGGTTCACCCCCTCTTGCGCTACGTCCACAAATATTTGGATCTCAATCTCTTTTATTAGGTTTCTACAAGATATTGCATTGCACGCACTACAGTCTTTGGTCTTACAATCACCACAGGCTCCTCGATCCATGCAAGGCTGACTAGATTGCATCAGAATCCTCAGCCTTCGATCTAACCCTTGGGATTGAGTTGGTCAACTCTACTCTATCTCAACAACTTACAAAAATTGACATTTCTTACAATATCTGTTTAGTCACGCAAAACAGTCTTCCTTCCATGCTAGCTCTCGAACCCCACCCCCTACCTAGACCTCCTAGGTACTTTCTTATACCTATTCTTGGCTTATCAACCATTGCAACGTCTTAAAAAAATTCCTAATTATAATGAGGTGAGGTTTCCATTCATGAATGCCTCACATGTTTCTTTTCCCCTTTTTATGGCATTGCTTTTCCTTTATTTTCGGCGTGCTCCCCTGTTTTCCCGACATTCCTCTGATTCCTTTACTGCTTCTTCAATTTCTCCCAAAGTTGGTCTATGCCAATAGACCCCCAACACTGACATCATGACTCATCCTGAGTCACTTCCTAACTCTAGCATCTTTCACTGCTTGTGCCAGCGCGACATACATCTCAGCTATTCTCTAGCCATGTCTTATACCAGCTGTGTGGTGACTGGGGATTTTAGTAGTTCTCCCCCTTCCAAACCTATCTACTCTACATTTAGTTTTTCTGCGTTGATCTCCACGACCATCTGCTCTGCCTTTTCCTGCAGGGGATCCAATTGTGCCTAGTGCGCAATCTTCTATGCTTGTACCATTTTCTCCTCTTCCTGTAGTGTCTTTATTTCAGTGGCAGTATTGATTTTCTTGGGCTCTGACATCATCTTCTGTCGTTATTTTATATATTCCATTGCTTCATGCACTATGTCTTCCTTCCCTTGTAGCTCATGTAAGCTCACAAATTCTAACAATTGTGTCCACAACTAGGCACTGTTCTCCAACGGTTATGTGATGCATTGTGTTGCATGTGCGATGTTTTCTGCATAAGATGTCACTTCTTGTTCTCATTTTGCAATGACCTGGGGAGGAGTGGTAGGTACTTCACGCTCCTCCAGTTCCTTGATTTGATCCTTGTAATGTTCTAATGTTTGTGCGATCTTTCTCATNTAGGATGGTGTGAAATACAATGCTAATGCATTGCTCTATCTCCTAGACATTTTGCTACACTGCCTGCATTTATTTCCCTTCTTGGTTGATTGCCTCATGCAATGCGTTTTTTTCTTCCTGTGTTGTTTGTAATTTTTTCGCATCAGACCTAGCCCAAGACTGAATTTTCTGTGTGACACTAATCTGCAGCTTGTGAAGCACCTTTGTTGGGATCTTGGGAAAGACCAAGTCCAATGTCTACATTTCCTTGAGGGGCCTCTGTGCTTCCTCCTCGTCAATATACAACATTTTTGGTGTTATTATGAAGTTTGCGTTGTAATTTGGACTCCTTCTTCGACAGACCTTCCTTCCATGGTTTGGGCTGCTTGATCTCTATGTGGTTGCTCTGCCCTGATCCTTAACTACTCCAATGAAGTTTTTACCTCCTGTAATTGCTCAAAAATTGAAGCTCCGTTCTTCTCCATGTTCTCCCACACCTCCGATAGTCTATCCTCGACTGTTTTCACTACTAAATCCACATCATCTATGTTTAGTGATGTATGAGAAGTCAGTTTGTGGGCCTTTTCCTTCTTTCTGGAGACACTAGTTTTCTCCCCTGTTCTCTATCCTTGGGCCTCAGATGGCTCAGATGTTGTTAGAATCTGAGTATCTCGGTCGATTTCCTGCCCCATTTCTTCTTCAAGAATCTCCTGTGTCCCTCTCCCTAATTCTGCAATGTGCACTTCTTCCTCCATGTTTGTTGGTGCTTGGTCCGTGCATGGTGGATCCTGCATGGAACCATCATGTGGTCTTGTTTGTGTACTTGGTTTTTATTGGGTGGGTTGCTTCCCCTCACTAGGCCTTGTGTGGCCTTCTTCCTTTTGTTCTCCTTGTTTGTGCCTGTCTAATGCAAGGGGACTGTTCTACCCGGGGTCTGAGTTTTTGTTCTTAGTATTTCTTTGGGGATCGTAGGTACTTTTCATTCCTCTGACCACTCCTGGACCTCCATATGTATGTCCTGCATCATCACATAATAATTCAATTATATCCACTCCTTGGTTGCATTCCTCTTTGCCTGCAACCATAGGCTATGGCACATTGCCATAAAGTTGGCAATTTGTCCAAACTCGTGGATAGTCTCTGGTGAAATTTGCCATGCATTTTCTATTAGTTCCTATATTTTTTTCAAGTAGCATGCAAACGTATATGTGTTTTCCTTCTTCCTCTTCAGATTTACATTGTTTCTTAGTGAAATGTAGCGCGTTGTGCTACATTGTCTTGTTCTCTCACAATATTTTCTATAGGAGGGATCCTTCCATATTAAAATCACCACAGGATCCTTGATCCCTATAAGGCTTACTAGATCGCACAAGGCTCCTCAGCCTATGATCTAAACCTTGGTATCGATTTGCTCGACTCTCCTTTAGTTCAAGAACTTATGAAAATTGAAAGTTCTTACAATCTATGTTTAGCCACACAAAACAATCTTCCTTCCATGCTAGCTCTCGAAACCCACCCCCTAACTAGACCTCCTAGGTACTTTCTTATACCTATTCTTGGCTTATCATCCATTACAATGCCTTACAAAAACCCTAACTCTAATGACGTTAGGTTTCCCTGCATGCACGCCTCACATGATGCTTTTCCCCTTTTTCTAGCGTCACTTTTCCTTTATTTCTAGCGTGCTCCCCTATTTTCCCAGAAATCCTCTAATTCCTTCACTACTTCTTCAATTTTTCCCAAATTTGGCCTACGCCAACATAATATTTTGTGATTTAAATGTTTCCACTAGAAATTTTTATGTTGAAATGAAAAAAGGGAATTTTTATGTTGAAATGCAAAAAGGCCCTCTGTGCAAGTTTGCATAGGCTGAGGAAAATATTGCTATAACAGATTCTTCCTAATGTGTGAGGTCAGAGGAGTATATGAAATGGCCAAAATACATTATAAGACCTAGAAGTGGAGTAATGGGGACCCAACTAGAAGAACCAGTTGCTCATTACAATCTGTACTGACTTTGCATACATGGATGCCAATTTGAGTTACACTGTATATCCATGTGAAATTATACCAAACAACTGTCCATGGCCATGAATAGGTAGTAAAAAGGTGGCTACATGCCAAAGGTTTTCATAGTCACGAACAAGGCCCAGTAAAACTAGTCTCAAAATCAATCTGAATATATCTGTATACAATGGAGTACAATCTGATCTCCCATGATCACTGAAGTCACATAGGTATTGGTCCAATGAAAGGTAGCAACAACTTAGGGAAGTAGCGACTATAAAATGATGTCTTCAAGTCTTCTACACAATCCTCCAAAGGTGTAAGTCTACATCGTGTGAATAAAGGCATTGAGGTCAAACACAATGAGACTTCGTTTGATTATCGATCATTGAGGTATACCATTAACAAATGTGAGACAACCTACCGATGATGAAAGTAGGTGCCAAGGCATTGAGTACATTATTACAAGTGTGAATAAAGGATTTTGGGTCAATCACTTGAAGAATACATCAATCATGAGACATTGGTGTATTCCCAATTGTCCATGGAGAGAGAACATGTCACTAATGACTGCAAGCCTCTAGGCACTCATAGGACTCTAGGTCTCATCTCCAGAATAGATGAGTTGAATTCAATGGAAGGAGACCCGTTGAAAGGAGAGCATTAAGACATATCTCATCATTCATCATGAGGTACAAAGTAGGAGCTTGATTATTTGGAGGAAATTGGACGAAGAACATGTTCACGAAGCAATGACCATGTGTAGCTTCTGCATATTCCAGATGCAAGTGGTACACGAAAAGACCCTCAAAATAGAATCCAATGAGGAAAACAATTGACAAAGGCAAGAAAACCACCAATAGGGATAATGGAATCCAATACACTGCATGAATTCCAATGTGTTAATAGATGTCTTGTCATCAAAAACAAGGGAAACCACCCAGTCAGTGACCAATGATGAAATGTCAACTGCTAGGTTCAAGGTTACCTACCAATGAGGAAAGTAGGACCAGGGTGAGCAATAGGACTACAACTTCATGTGATTATGAGACAAACTGAGGGTATGACCGACATGCAAAGTCAAGAGTTATGAGGAATGGCTAACACAGGTTGATAAACATCCTTTGAACAAGAGCATGAGACATATGGAAGATTATGGCAGCATAGACTCAATGATGAAACTTTGGGATGCAGGAGGCATCAATTAAACTCTCCATAGGGATTGGAAGAGTAACTAGTCGAGGGAGTAAATTCTCTATAACGAGCTCAACTTCCTAAGTTCATGCTAAACCCAACATTTTCATGACAAATGGACCCAAAATAATTGTGCTATATTCAAAGGCGACACGACTGCTGCCAATATAAGTAATATTCCCTTCCCGCCTGTATTTTTTTAGTTTTTTCATAGTCAAATTAATGTTATGATACAAAGGAGGAAATGAGTGTCACAAGTAATAAAAACTAGTTCCAGTAGTGGAACATACCTATGCTCAATGCAAGGAGGTGCATGTGGGAGATGGACACTCGGGGGAATGTTCCCTCTTGGGAATAGAGTATCAAGTTGCAAAGAATATAAACAAGGCTCTACTTGATTGAGGATGCAAACTACTGAGGCAAATGGAGTATAATGCAAAAGTGAAAACCAAAAATAGGCTCAATACTACAAGCAAGGGCATGATATGCAATCACAACTTAATGCCAAAAAATGTCCTTTTTCATAATATTATTCTACTTGGTTTGAAAAAGGATAAACTTGCACCAAATATACGTCCTTTCAAATCTAATTTACGAGTATGAAAGAGACAAGTTCACTTTGAAATATTTTCATTTTTTGAAAATGATGCAGCCCCCCTACCTCGGCAAGGTCTGTTGACCTCCCGATATCTATATCTTTCCTTATCCTGAGTTGGATTGACTCTTTAGGTTCCTCTTTGAACCCAAATTCAGCAATACACAGGCCCATTTTTCCTCTTTAGGCATAGGTCTTGTGATACCCACACCCTCTATCTACACGCTCTGGGCACTAGCCTCTTTCCATTAGCCCCCTCCTTGCACTCAAGTTATCGGGCTACATTCTTGTGTGACCACATGATTCCCTCTTAAATATCACGCACCTTCAATACCCTGAAATGTTTTGGGACCTTTAATCTCCCGATCTTGACAGTACCTCTGGATTGACGATTCAGATCTATCCTCTCCAAATCCTACGAACTAGATCTAGTTCCTCTGAATCAACGAATGAGGTCTATTCACGATTCTGGACTTCGGGATTTTGAGGTCTCAAAACCTCGCTACCTTCGTAATCCAATCCTCCAGAGTTAATGATCTACTGCCACCTGTCTCCTTGAACCTGCAGCCACGATATCCTCTGTGAATCTGGCCTTCAGGACTTTCAATTTTCAAACCTCCCTTTCTTCCGAAGAGATTTCTCTAAAATGGCTTGATCTTTCGCCATGCGTCCTTCTAACCAACGACCATTCTCCTGCTTTGGGATTTTTTCCTCCTCAACCAAATCAATGGTCCTACGACTCCTTCCTCGATCAACGACTAAGATCTTCTCCAAGTCTTCAGACCTATCCTTCCTCCCCTCTGAAGTCCTTGATCTAGTGTCATGTTTCCTCCTTCACATCAACGAATCTTGATGTTTCTGGACATTCGACCATCGGCATTCTCAAATTCCAACAAACACAAACCTACAAAGTGAATCCTTCTAGAGTGTCAGACCTCTTAACACATGTTCTCCCTGATCAAACGGTTATCCAACAGAGTAAATCTCCATCCTCCACGTGTCCCTTCGTAGATCAATGATCCATGTGCTCCCTATGGGATCAACGACCCTTAACCACTTCGACCTTCATCACTTTGGGATATTTCAAAACACTACTTCACAAAAACGCTGGAGTATGATCCTTCGAAGTTCATGATCAGGTGACACCTATCCAACCTAGATCAATGACTACCGTCCGCTTTAGGACTTCAAGCTATGGTGATCTTAGTTCTTAACTGAAATCTCATGACAACTTACCCGAAGCTCGCGATCTGTTGACAAGTGTCCCTTTTCATATCCACAACTCTCAGATCTTCATCTCTTCAAGCTTCAGGTGTTTCAACCCTCTATGCACTCATTCCTCCCGGAGCACCTTCACCCAAACTTGATGGATTTCCACCACGCGTCCTCCCAAATGATGGATGACCCCAAATGACTTCGGGACTTTGGGACTTCTAGCAAGTCCACCCTCCTACGTATACACAATGCTAAAGCTTGTACACCTTCTCGTGATCAGACGATGACTGATCCTTTCTTACTCAGATCCGATGGATAATATATTTTTCCTCCTATGCGCTTCCTTATGTCGTTTGACATTTATGTAATGGTTCAGGATCCTCTCCACAACTAATCTGATGGTTATTGTCACTCCCCCTCTTGAGATTTTGATTTCTTTTGACTTGGAATATTTTGTCATTCTTCAAAGGTTTTCAGCCTTTGAACTTTCTCCCGCGATCTCAACCTCTGGGTCTCACCTATGCGTTTGAAACACTATCTCTTTTGAGCTTTAGGACTTGGCATAATTTCGTCTCTTATGCCCTCTTTGTGTTATTTCTTCTAATCTTGGTCCTTAGATGATTTTCAATCTCCCAAGAACTCCTTGCATTTTTGGGATTTTTTCAAACTCAGATCCGAAGGATTTCTTGAAAAGCAATTATTCTCGCCCTCCCAACATTCTCCTTGCTCGATGCACACCTTGCAGATCTCTTCCTTACATAGTTTTCAGTAAATTTGTTTCTCCCCAAACTAAACATAGATTTCTTCATGTGCATTCCTTGCACGTCTTTGATGAAGGTTCAACGGTATCTCTCCTGAGATTTCCCTGAGGTTAACTCACCTCTGTCGACGCACTATTTTCGGACTATGTGCATTCCTTACACTCAAAAACGCAAAGAAGAGAAACAATTGAAACTCATTCAATACTTCACCAGTTCATACATTCAAAACATGAATGACATAAAAACATAATTATGAACACAAATACATAAACACATTGTGTGCAGGAAAAACTGTTTTTCTATTATCTCTGTGTGTCTATACAGATGATTACAAAAAATTGGACTGCAACAGAGTCCTAGTTCTCTAAATTTCTCCTAATCTAACTTTATCATAAGTTCTACTTCTACTATCAGACCTCTCTCAAGTTATGCTTCTCCTATCCAACCTCTCTACCAAGATCTCTCTCTCCCTCACAAAACGAGCACTCTACGAGCTTATCTTCTCTTCCACCTTAGTGTTATCACTGTCTCAGTTACAACACCGTAATTCTATGACTCATTACATAAATGTTTATCCATACCTGACTACGATCTAGACCTTCTACAGGTAACCATTTAAGGAAACCCTATCCACTACCTGTACAAAGGCATGGCCTGGAATTTATCATCCTTACAACATGAAATCTGTATAGGATCAAATTTAAAATTTTAAAATGGGAGGGTCGGTGCCTCGTGTTGGCGTGATGGTGCATTGATGAGGTGGAGTGATGCTCCTGCATCATACTCCACTGTTAGGAAAAACATGATCTCCTTCTCATGAGATCCTCTCCTCCAGTGTTGAAATCCTCCTGGATCCCAAACTTTTCCTTGGAGCTGTCCTATTGCTCCTCTCCATCTATGTTGTTGTTGCTTCTTATTCTATTACTTCCCTATTGCTATGGCGGGATCTCTTCTATTCAACTCCTCTTTGTTGACTTCTTCTGTTGACCTTAACATCAACTTCCTGATATCCTCTATCACCCTATCCAGCTGCTCTAGTGGTTGGTTATCCTTATGCAGTCTTCTCGGTTGCACTTCTTCCTTATCAGTGGGTAGATCATCTTGATCCCCCATATAATTTTATTCTTCTTTTGTGGCATTATATTTCCTCCCTGCTGCAGGCTCTAGTTCTGCAGTCTCATCACCGAGTTGTTGTTCATCTTCTTCCTATGACAAACTAGCTTCTGTCAGCTCCTCTTGTGCTGGCATATCTCCAACTTCTTTTAATTACTCTCCTGGTTGGTATGCTCCTCCATCTATCTCCAACTTAGCCTGTTGGATATTCCTGCTTCTCTCCAGGGTTTCCAGTTCTTCATGTAGCCCAGCAAATTCGATGTTGTCTGCTTCCTCTTCTGCTGCAGGCTCCAGTGTTGTAGTCATTTTCTGTTCATCTTGTTGGCTAAAACTTTTGAGCAATTTTGTCGAATGCTCTTCTCCTGAAATTTGCATGATTGTCTTTTGGCAGCCATATATTGGTACTAGATTGTCCAACCAATCCTCCAACATCCTCAATTCTATCAGCCATTGATTGAGCACCTCAACTTTGTTCTCATCTTCTTCTTCTCCTTGGGAAGATTATGATATCTACTCCTTCATCATGATAGTCACTATTGGTTGTCCTTCCTCTGTTGTTTCACTTTCATCATGTGCACTGGTCTTCACTTGGTTGTTTGGTAGAAATTATTTGATCCCTCCAATGATGAAGATACTCTTATGATCCTCCTCCTGGATGGTGAGAGTATTTAACTTCTCATCATCTTCATTCACATGGTCTACAAATCCACATGAATCTTTACCTATCAGCACTCCTTGCTGACATGAACTTGCTTCTGAGCTCCTTAGACTTTCAGAAGGTCTCATTTCTTTCTCCTTGCCCACCTGGAAATTTGGGACTTCTCTTCTTCCCACCAGGCAGTCAATGAGAACAATTGATCCCATCTCATTGCCCACCTAGCAATTTGAACTTTCAGCACTGCTCCTATGGCAGTATATGAGACCTTCCACTGATATCTTTCCATTTCCCACCTGGAAACTTGAAATTCCATTTCTTCCCACTTGGAAGTTTATGATATCTTCATCTGATCTCACCTCCCCCTCATCACTGAGGTGTCTCCCAATTTCTGGTTCACATATGTGAATCAGTTCCTCTTCTTTGTCACTGAGTTTTCTAACTCCCTCAGCCACCTTCTCAACTCTTGTTGCTACTTTCTGGCCAACACCTTTTGAATAGGCCATTTTTCCCTCTTGTTCAAAGGACATTTGTACCTCCAGTGTAACTTTGCCTCTCGCAGCATCCTGGATGCTAGTTGTTCCATCCTTGCTCTTATCTCATTGAGCTACAGATCCACCTCTGGATTTTTTTTTGCTTGCGGCCTTCTCTTCAACCATGTTCATGGCCTTCAGTAACCATTTCCACATTCTACCTTCCCTCCTGGAAAGTCTATGGATAACTCTAAATCTGAGAGAATCTCCACATTCTCTTACAACTCACTTGGTTGTTTAAATTTTTGTTGTAGTGCACATGCAACAACCTCCTCATAAAGCATCTATACCCTGCTTTCCTTTCACCTGTTTTATACAGGTAACCTCTAACTTCTGATACCACTTGATGTTATCAAATTACCTCCTTTTATTGTATCTCTCTTGTCTGTTGCTTGCAAACAAAATTCGGCCTTCTCCTCTTTCTCTTTCGCCTGAAATCCACAAACGAAAAATCAACTTTGATAACACCTGCTACAACCCCCCTACCTTGGCAGGGTCTGTCAACCTTCCGATCTCTAGATCTTTCCTTGTCCTGAGTCGGATTGACTCTTCAGGTTCCTCTGTGAACCCAATTCAACTATACATAGGCCCCTTTTTCCTCTTTAGGCACAGGTCTTGTGATACTCGCACCCTCTGTCTGCGCAGTCTAGATGCTCTTTGTTTCTCGGGTGCTAGCCCCTTTACATTATCCCCCTCCTTGCACTCGGGTCCTTGGGATATAATCTCATGTGATCATGTCATTCCCTGTTAAATCTCACGCACCTTCAATCCCCCAAATTTTTTTGGCACCGTCGATCTCCCAATCTTGACTATACCTCCAGATTGACGGTTCAGATATGTCCTCTCCAAATCCAATGGACCATATCTACTTCCTCTAAATCAATGGATGAGATCTATTCATGATTCCAAACTTCGAGATTTTGAAGTCTCAAACCCTTGCTACCTCTGTAATCCAATCCTCTAGAGTTAAAGATCTATTGCCACCTGTCTCCCTGAACTTGCGGCCAGGATCTCCTCCATGAATCCGGCCTTCGAGAATTTCAATTTTCAAACCTCCCTTTCTTCTGGAAAGATTTCTCCAAAATGGCTCAATCTCTTGCCACGCGTCCTTCTAATCGATGGCTCTGCTCCTGCTTAAATATTTTTTCCTCAACCATATCAACGGTCTGACGAATCCTTCCTCGATCAACCACTGAGATCTTCTCTGAGTCTTCGATTGTTGATTAAGGTTGGTTGTCATTGATGACAACCCTTGAAGAAAGTCCCGTAGCACAAAGGTTTGGGTAATGGACCCAATTGTTTGATGTAAATATGACTCATTATTTTTTTGTCGTGGTTGATAAATAGTAAATATGGATGAACTCCAAAGTGGTCCCCTTATGGTGAAATCCCTCACAGGAAGATGCTTTGTGGAGTAAGAGAACCCATGCCTAATTGTGGAATAATGAGATGAAGGAAAGTGAATTTGTTAGGGAAAATATCCTAGATGGATATTTATTTTCATGTCATTTCTGGTGGTATGTGGAACGTCACATAATTCCTCATGATTAGAGAGTTATGGCCATGAGAAGTTGGAGACCCCGGGTTTGGGTAATGGACCCAAGTTTGTTTGATGGGTAACGGTATGAGTTATGATATATTTTCATATAATACTATTCTATATGGATATTTCATGTCATGCCATTTCTGGTGGTATGTAGAACATCACATAACTCCTCATGGTTTGAGATTTATGGCCTTATGAAGTTGGAGGACCCTCATATGTCATCTAGAAGCCCCAAAAGGTCAAAGTAATCAAAGTGGTTTAAGAGATTTTAAAAGTTAAATAATAAAGTAAAGTCATGAGTGTATTATAATTCAAAGTGAATACAAAATAAATTATTTCAATAATAAATTTAATGGAGAAATTAGAAGTGGACCCAACCCTAAAATAAGGAAAGTGGGCCAAGTGACCTAGAAGATGTTTTTAAGGAAGCTACTTGGAGAGTATAAATAAGAGGCAAGGCTCTCTCATTT
>JASDQU010034650.1:43808-54045 GCA_032191745.1 Picea mariana | reverse complement strand
AGGTTAATATAAAGACTTGGGGTTAGTATGGAGTCTTGCAGGACCTTTTCTAAGCTATAAAATCAACACATACTAATCTATATCAACATCTAACCTGCAAAACAATTAAAACAATTAAGCTACAACAAACTAGTTAGCATAATAAAAACATGCATGTACAGAAAATAAAAAGAGATCAATTAAATTAAGAAATGCATAAATAAAGATGAAGAGAGTTACCATATTGCTGGTGGCCCCCCTAGCAAGTCATGGTCACTCTCTAAAAGTACACCATGAGCTTAGCAGGCCGAATTCACCATAAAAATCCAAAAACGCAGTTCTGGCATAATTCTGGCAATGTAAAAACTCAAACAGAGCAAAATCTTTTTTTTTGGCAATTCTAAATTTTATGCTACGTGGTTCTTCTACTTAACAATCATCTGACCACCTTAGTGGTATTTATAACATTTACAAACCAAGTGGTCGACCATAGGAGGGTCGAACCACCTCTAAATTTGACAAATTACAATAAATGATGCTCTAACTGTCAAAACGGAGTAAGCCAATAATCGCCTTCTTTGGACAACTGAAAATAAGTTTTCTGGAGCTTAGTAGCTGGAGGGGGCGATGATAAACAAAACCCCTGTGCCCGCTTTATCCTTCACTAGCCGCCAATACCATAACCACCAACTCGCCTTGCGTTTTTGTGCAATACGGAGTGTTGGAATGAGTGCCGGATTGAGTGTTGGAACGAGTGTCGGATCAAGTGCCGGATCAAGTGCCGCAACTAGAAACATAGTGCATTTTTTCCCTGTAACACCAAAAAACGTGAATTAGCTCTTGGAAACCATAAAACATGATGAATTATACTTGATTCAATCATTAAACATGAATTACACGTACCTTATGGCAATCATACCATTTAATCATGAAATTCTTCAAAAAGCTCCTTTAAAGTATGAAAAACACATATGTACATGTGGAAAAAGTGTATAATAATTGTCATGAAAGTGATCATATCTCGGGCCCAACATTACCCCCACACCTAAGAGTTCATCGGTCCCACTACAAACAAAAACAAATTTCCCTTCATGACTAAACTTGCGAAGGAGGGGGTGGATTAGCTTTAGAAGCTTCTCCCTCTTGCCCAGGGGATTTTGACTTAGGTTTTTCATGGTGTTTCAATTGCATCCAAAGAATATTATTGGTGGCAGTTAATATCATCAACCTAACGCTATAGAGAATTCATCTTGGGTTGTAGGACAACATTATCATGGCGTAAATGACAACTCAATTTTTTATGCTCTCTAAGTTTAAACTTCAGGGTTGGGAGTTTTTGGAGGCTGTTGATGACATGTGAAGAAGAATTGAGATGTATAGTATACCCTTTATCCTTTAAACCATGCAAAACAACAACTTTTCCTCTCCAAAATTAGTTCCAAAAGTGACTTCCCATAAGCGCAACAATTCTGGCCTAGTGAACTTGTGAAAATTAGGTATCAAATTGACACCTGTAACTAAAAGATAGTAAAACCTGTGTAAACACTGAGAGAGGTTTTTGTTTTTGAATAATTCCTTGACAAAAACCTCTCTTGGTTTTCAAAAATTCACTTTCAGTTGTTAGGAAAACATGTCAAGAAAACATGACTAAAACAGGAAAAACATAGTGTTTTATTTCCTGAAAAACTAGGCCTCTAAGAGAATTGAATATATCTAAAACCATAACATATATTTAGAAAATGAGAGAGGTTATTGTTTTCTAATATTTCTTTGATAAAAACATCTCTTGGTTTTCAAAAATTCATTCCCTGTTGTTAGGAAAACACAAAAATAAAATATGACTATAACAGGAAAAAAACATAGTGTTTTATTTTCTGAAAGCATAGGCCTCTAAGATGATAGAATATATACCAAACCATAAAGTTTATTAAAAAACTGAGAGAGGTTATTTTATTTTGGTATGTTATGAACACAAATCTCCTCCAGGTTTCAAAATTACTTTCCCATTTGTTCATAATTCTAGCTTGAAGTTGGTTACTCAAAACTTGCAGAGGCGCAACATGCTCTTAGCAGAAACGTAGCGTGGTATTTGATAGGAATTTTGGAGGCCTTCCCAGAGGAATTTTGGCCTGAAATTGGTATGGGTGGATATTTTATGATGTTGTCTACACAATGGAACCATCAAGAACTACAAAGGTCTTCTCCAAACCTCTGGAAAATGGACTTCGAGTCAAGTTGTCCAAATGTGTAGAAACCCTCTTATAGTGACTGTATTTGGGGGATTTCTCTCAAACAATAACACCTGTGCATAAAATGAAGGATGTTTTTGTTTCTTGGTCTATTATTGACAAAAACCTCTTTCACTTTTGTCAAATTCATCTTCCTTAATTCAAAAACCAATTTTTAAGTAGAACTTTGGCCAAGACAATCATTTGAAAATTTATGACAAGGAAGGATGACATGACCATGATGAGAATTTATGACCTTGGATGAGTGGAGGGAGTAGTAATGAAACCTAGACACACCAATGAAAATTTTACAACCAATATATGTCAAATTTTATTTGATAAGTTTATTTTGAAAATATAACAATTTGACCTAATAACCCTATCAATCACATGAAAGAGTAAATTTGATCACCGGTGACTAACATAACTGACAGATACTATCAAAAGGCTTGGTTTGCACTGGTAGGCATGGTGAATAGGAGAATTTTTATTTCTTGTCATTAATATGTAATAATTCAAAAAACTGATCATCTTTTCATAAGCTTGGAATACAGATGACAGTAAGAATTTAGTAGTTGTAATCGCTCTGTATTTGTCACAAAGAGTAGTTAAGTATAAGAAGTCTTCTACAACAGAAACAAAAAATGCACAGGAGCTTATAACACACACAATGATGTCAGCAGTATATAATTTAGCATACCAATATAAACAACTGCTGATATAATATCCCAAGACTTTGTAAAAAGACAGTATGACAAAATTTTGACAGAAATCCTACTTCCTCTTCTCATGGGTTGGCTATACAAATGGGAAATGCTTAGCATTTTTAGCTCAAGAAAACCCCCCCCCAGAATGAATATATGGCACGTCCTTGTGCCATGAATTAGCAATAGGCTTCTTGGTCTTTTTTCCTGATGAGGCTGCAGGGGTATCAACAAGTTTCTCCGATAAAGGAATAGCTTTGAGCATGAGGGTTTGGGTGGAGTAATAGTCCCTARATCAATAGTCTTCTTGCTAGTCTTGATTGTAAGATGAGGGTTTGCAAATTGGTAAATGAACTCATCCCACATTTTCTCCTGTTTTTCCAAATCGGCTAAGACAAGTAGTTTGATAAGGTCGTGGTGAAATAGGTTTTTATGGGGATTGGTTACATCCTTCCTCACATGGGAAGACATCTTCTCTAGACTCTTCAAGAAGTAAAATGGAAAGTTAGCCCTTATCTCAATCCATACTTTATATTTTAAGAAACATTAATATAATATTCTTTTTTGGCTTAATCTCCCTAGCTTAGCCCTTTTCCTTAACTTTTAGCCCTCCCTTTCCCTAGCTAGTAGAGTTTAGTCCCCCATACTCTTTTATCATGGTCGATCTGCGTGCAACAATGTATTTTATATTAATGATGAGACATATACCAAAATAGGCGCACTAGCCTTTAACATCTAGGCTCTCCGACCTAATCAAAACTTAAGCATCTTAGCTTATAACAACAGGCTCACCAGCCTATATAAAACACACCATATATAATATTCTTAACAAAGCACTTAGCATCAATAGTTCACCTAGAATTAACCCTTATCTTACTCCATACTTTATATTTTAAGAAACATTAATATAATATTCTTTTTTGGCTTAATCTCCCTAGCTTAGCCCTTTTCCTTAACTTTTAGCCCTCCCTTTCCCTAACTAGTAGAGTTTAGTCCCCCATACTCTTTTATCATGGTCGATCTGCGTGCAACAATGTATTTTATATTAATGATGAGACATATACAAAAATAGGCACACTAGCCTTTAACATCTAGGCTCTCCGACCTAATCAAAACATAAGCATCTTAGCTTATAACAACAGGCTCACCAGCCTATATAAAACACACCATATACATAAAGGCTCCCTGGCCTCAATATTGGTGCACTTAAGTTGCTGTGCATGTGTTGGCCCTTGACCAAGTTTTGAGGAACACTTGGTCATATTTGACCATTTTTGGGACTTCAACAGCCTATCAAAGATGGAGCGCAAGGCAAAGCAGAGATCGTGGAAGCTAGACCCCCTTTTTGGGTCCTTTTTGGGTTTTTGGGGCTAATGTAATGGGACCGAGATGTCGGCCCATGGGTTTACCCATGCTTAGGCCCCTTTTTGTAATGTATAAGTAGAAGTCTAGACTATGTAAGGAAAAACCTCTTTTTGAGGACACTTGAGAAGTGGCTTAGTGCTAAGAGCTGATCTCTGTGATATACTTGCAGAGCTGAGTGCAAGTATTGTAAGTGCTGAGTGCATGGATTGTAAGAAGGTTTTATGCTTAGAGCTACTCAGGGAAGGAGCATTTAGCGAGCTACGCAGATCTCCTATCCTGTGCGAAGTAGGTTTTGAGGCTCTGTGCTTGTAACCGATTGGCCAACAATAATAGAGAAGAAGAGTTGGTGGATGTATCCCCAGGGTGGGGGTGAACCATGTAAATCTGTGTATCATGCTTTGTGCTGTTACTCACATGTGTTTTCCCTCTCTTGCTAAGTGCTTTGACATGTTTAGATAGATGTACTTATGCTTTGTGCTTATTAGATGTGTATAGATGATAGATTTGATGTGTATGAAGTTGCTAAGTGCTTGGTCTACCAGATATGGTCTGTTGTATGTTGCTAAGTGCTGAATCATCTTAGATCTAAGTATATACTGCAATGCTCTTTGTTATCGTCAAAGTGAGATAAGGGTTAATTCTAGGTGAACTATTGATGCTAAGTGCTTTGTTAAGTGTGTAATCACAGATCTGTATCCCATCTAAGCTTGCAGACACCTAAGTCCCGCAACCACCACTACCTCTACCTCGGGTGAGAATTCATCTGCATCGCAGGTGTTGCTGAAAGGGTCGGTAGTTAGGGTTTTGTTGGTGCATTGTTGTAGCGTTGAACCCTGGGTCTGCCCCTATGCCAACAATGCGGTATCCTGGAATGTGGACACTTCATCATTTTACTGTGTAGTACATGCACACACTACACCATGGAAGATGCATGCCAAAAATATATAAAACAACTCACCAACTTAAGTACATTATTACATTTACAGTTGGGGTTCAACCTGGGGAAATTACAATAGTTGTGGTAGTTATGTTGCCATTTGTCTCTTCAGCCATGTTCAGTAATGCAATGACAATTCCTTACCTTCTCACAATTGTGCTTGATTTTCCATGCTCAATGCATTGGCTGCATCTATCTAAAAATTCCACCACTATCTTTGATGGCTCAATTGTTTCATTCACCTCGAAAATGTGTAATTTCTTTTCCACTTGAGGTAGTCTTTCTTGGATTCTTCTTGCCTCTTGAGTCAAAGTCTGGAACTGTGAAGTTGGGCTCATGTTAGGTATTTTATATGTACTAAAAAAGACACTAAACTACCCTCAATTAAATTTTCAACCCGGGGTAAGTAAACTTAGAGTTGTAGCAAAATATATGCCAAAGGTAGAAGGTTGTTAGGAGTGTAGAATAACTAAGGAAAGCAGCTATCTAGGGATAATCTACTTAAGAAAACCTATCTAATGAACAAACCCTACTAAGAAAATTGAAACTAGGTAACCTAAGTACTTTTGGGCCAAGGACTGATGGATAGTTCCTAAGAAAGCAAGTAAAAATCCTATTCAAAGCAAACTAGTTCATGACAGTAAGCAAAGGTAAACTACTAAGCATAATAAGCAAATGACAAAAGCAAACTTCTTTAACTTGCCAACCTACATTCAATGAGAAATTATCCTATGAAAGAAAATAAATAAGCAAGTAAGAAAAAACACCTATATAACCTATTAAAGAAAATAGACAAGCAAGAAAAGGCACCTAACTAACCTACTAAAGCAAAAGACAAGTAAGCAAAGACAACTAACTAAACTATGAAAGCAAATAGACAAGTAAGCAAAGACTTCTCATTGAACAACTACCTAGCCTAAGAGGCAAGTGGACTAAATGCCTAATGCAAAACTATTTCTAATGCATGAAAGGAAATTTAAATGCTCAATGCAATGCATGAAAGGAAATCTAGTCTATTGAAGGCAAGAGAGACTAACAACTAATTCTTGAGAAAACTTCTATCTAATCTATCAAAGAAAAGTCTATCTATCCTATAGCAACAAATAAGACTATCTCCTAAGCTATGAAAGAAAGAAACTATATCTATGAAACACTCAAATATAATGTTGGTGGTTGTGTGAATTCCTTCGGTGGTGACGGACAATATCTTGATGACACTTGACAACAAATGACAACTCAAGTGGTATAAGCTCAACACTAGTTTCAATGGCAAAATGAAAAGTATGGATTTAAACAATCCAATGAAAACTTAGCCATGACAAAAATAATGTTAAATACCCTACATATTAAACCATCAACAACATAACGAGATCATTATTATTTAACTAAGAAATTTAATTGCATTTTTAATCTATGAAAGGAAATTGCGTAAAAGAAAACTATGCTATGTCTACTCTAATAATTCAAAGTTCAAACTACAATAAGAAACTGCTTGAAAACAAAAATAAAACTATGATATTAAAAAGCAAACTAAAAACTACATTAACCAACAACTAATTAAATGATATCTATATGAAATTGAAATTAACAAGCTTGTAATAAAAAACTGGAATTAATTATATCTATCCACCAATCCTTGTCAAAGAAAACCCAAATAAACAAACTCTATTCTAATCTAATAAAAACTCTGTTTTAACTTGATTACAAAACCATAACTCAAAGCATAGTTTAACATCTACATGCACTTGAGGTTAATATAAAGACTTGGGGTTAGTATGGAGTCTTGCAGGACCTTTTCTAAGCTATAAAATCAACACATACTAATCTATATCAACATCTAACCTGCAAAACAATTAAAACAATTAAGCTACAACAAACTAGTTAGCATAATAAAAACATGCATGTACAGAAAATAAAAAGAGAGAAATTAAATTAAGAAATGCATAAATAAAGATGAAGAGAGTTACCATATTGCTGGTGGCCCCCCTAGCAAGTCGTGGTCACTCTCTAAAAGTACACCATGAGCTTAGCAGGCCGAATTCACCATAAAAATCCAAAAACGTAGTTCTAGCATAATTCTGGCAATGTAAAAACTCAAACAGAGCAAAATCGTTTTTTTTGGCAATTCTAATGCTTATGCTACTTGGTTCTTCTACTTAACAATCATCTGACCACCTTAGTGGTATTTATAACATTTACAAACCAAGTGGTCGACCATAGGAGGGTCGAACCACCTCTAAATTTGGAAAATTACAATAAATGATGCTCTAACTGTCAAAACGGAGTAAGCCAATAATCGCCTTCTTTGGACAACTGAAAATGAGTTTTCTGGAGCTTAGTAGCTGGAGGGGGCGATGATAAACAAAACCCCTGTGCCCGCTTTATCCTTCAATAGCCGCCAATGTCATAACCACCAACTCGCCTTGCGTTTTTTTGCAATACGGAGTGTTGGAATGAGTGCCGGATTGAGTGTCGGAACAAGTGTCGGATCAAGTGCCGGATCAAGTGCCGCAACTAGAAACATAGTGCATTTTTTCCCTGTAACACAAAAAAACGTGAATTAGCTCTTGGAAACCATAAAACATGATGAATTATACTTGATTCAATCATTAAACATGAATTACACGTACCTTATGGCAATCATACCATTTAATCATGAAATTCTTCAAAAATCTCCTTTAAAGTATGAAAAACACATATGTACATGTGGCAAAAGTGTATAATAACTGTCATGAAAGTGATCATATCTCGGGCCCAACATTACCCCCACACCTAAGATTTCGCCGGTCCCACTGCAAACAAAAAGAAATTGCCCTTCATGACTAAACTTGCGAAGGAGGGGGTGGATTAGCCTTAGACGCTTCTCCCTCTTGCCCAGGGGATTTTGACTTAGGTTTTTCATGGTGTTTCAATTGCATCCAAAGAATATTATTGGTGGCAGTTAATATCATCAACCTAACGCTGTAGAGAATTCATCTTGGGTTGTAGGACAACATTATCATGGCTTAAATGACAACTCAATTTTTTATGCTCTCTAAGTTTAAACTTCAGGGTTGGGAGTTTTTGGAGGCTGTTGATGACATGTGAAGAAGAATTGAGATGTATAGTATACCCTTGATCCTTTAAACCATGAAAAACAACAACTTTTCCTCTCCAAAATTAGTTCCAAAAGTGACTTCCCATAAGTGCAACAATTCTGGCCTAGTGAACTTGTGAAAATTAGGTATCAAATTGACACCTTTAACTAAAAGATAGTAAAACATGTGTAAACACTGAGAGAGGTTTTTGTTTTTGAATATTTCCTTGACAAAAACCTCTCTTGGTTTTCAAAAATTCACTTTCAGTTGTTAGGAAAACATGCCAAGAAAACATGACTAAAACAGGAAAAACATAGTGTTTTATTCCTTGAAAAACTAGGCCTCTAAGAGAATTGAATATATCTAAAACCATAACGTATATTTAGAAAATGAGAGAGGTTATTGTTTTCTAATATTTCTTTGATAAAAACATCTCTTGGTTTTCAAAAATTCATTCCGTGTTGTTAGGAAAACACAAAAATAAAATATGACTATAACAGGAAAAAAACATAGTGTTTTATTTTCTGAAAGCATAGGCCTCTAAGATGATAGAATATATACCAAACCATAAAGTTTATTAAAAAACTGAGAGAGGTTATTTTATTTTGGTATGTTATGAACAAAAACCTCCTCCAGGTTTCAAAATTGATTTCCCATTTGTTCATAATCCTAGCTTGAAGTTGGTTACTCAAAACTTGCAGAAGCGCAACATGCTCTTAGCAGAAACGTAGCGTGGTATTTGATAGGAATTTTGGAGGCCTTCCCATAGGAATTTTGGCCTGAAAATGGTATGTGTGGATATTTTATGATGTTGTCTACACAATGGAACCATCAAGAACTACAAAGGCCTTCTCCAAACCTCTGGAAAATGGACTTCGAGTCAAGTTGTCCAAATGTGTGGAAACCCTCTTATAGTGACTGTATTTGGGGGATTTCTCTCAAACAATAACACCTGTGCATAAAATGAAGGAGGTTTTTGTTTCTTGGTCTATTATTGACAAAAACCTCTTTCACTTTTGTCAAATTCATCTTCCTTAATTCAAAAACCAATTTTGAAGTAGAACTTTGGCCAAGACAATCATTTGAAAATTTATGACAAGGAAGGATGACATGACCATGATGAGAATTTATGACCTTGGATGAGTGGAGGGAGTAGTAATGAAACCTAGACACACCAATAAAAATTTTACAACCAATATATGCCAAATTTTATTTGATAATTTTATTTTGAAAATATAACAATTTGACCTAATAACCCTATCAATCACATGAAAGAGTAAATTTGATCACTGGTGACTAACATAACTGACAGATACTATCAAAAGGCTTGGTTTGCACTGGTAGGCATGGTGAATAGGAGAATTTTTATTGCTTGTCATTAATATGTAATAATTCAAAAAACTGATCATCTTTTCATAAGCTTGGAATACAGATGACAGTAAGAATTTAGTAGTTGTAATCGCTCTGTATTTGTCACAAAGAGTAGTTAAGTATAAGCAATCTTCTACAACAGAAACAAAAAATGCACAGGAGCTTATAACACACACAATGATGTCAGCAGTATATAATTTAGCATACCAATATAAACAACTGCTGATATAATATCCCAAGACTTTGTAAAAAGACAATATGACAAAATTTTGACAGAAATCCTACTTCCTCTTCTCATGGGTTGGCTATACAAATGGGAAATGCTTAGCATTTTTAGCTCAGGAAACCCCCCCCAGAACGAATATATGGCACGTCCTTGTGCCATGAATTAGCAATAGGCTTCTTGGTCTTTTTTCCTGATGAGGCTGCAGGGGTATCAACAAGTTTCTCCGATAAAGGAATAGCTTTGAGCATGAGGGTTTGGGTGGAGTAATAGTCCCTAAATCAATAGTCTTCTTGCTAGTCTTGATTGTAAGATGAGGGTTTGCAAATTGGTAAATGAACTCATCCCACATT
>JASDQU010034650.1:27065-37536 GCA_032191745.1 Picea mariana | reverse complement strand
TGTATCAGAGCCTTAGTTCAACACTGAGCTTGGATGGACCAGAAGGGTGCAATCAAAGTGAATATTCATAGAAAAGTAACTTTGAAGTGACCAGAATTAGAGTCACAGAGTGTTCTTGGAAAAGGTTGGCATACTGGTGTGCGTAGTAAATTTAGCACCACACGGGAAACTGTGGTGTGCCATTGTGTGCGATAAATTGTAGCGCTGCTCGGAGGATTATTTTGTGTAGATGCACATACTGAAATTAGCCTTGTGCGGTAAGAACACACATAGTAAGGTGCACATGGGGTGCACAAGTATTGCTTAACATAGAGGAGTTTTGTTGTTACGCGCATAAGTATGAATATAAGTTGTTTCGCGGTGGTGTATTCAGTAGTATGCATAGATATTTGAGTGCAAAGGAGTATGTTAAACTTGACATGGTGCATGCATGTGGAATATCGGTGCACAGTATTGAACTGTGTGCAGTGGATATTAGCACACAACACCAGAGTAGTGCATGCAAGTAGTCGGTACGATGAAGAAGAAATGCGTAGTAGATTTAGGAGTGTGGATAAGTGTTTATCTTGTAATATTTTTATGCATGATAATATAAATGAGTAGGACAATTTAATGCTCGCGAAGTCGCTTGGAAGGTGAGGAGTTTGAGTTTAAATTGCATAATAATAAAATAAAAATAAACACATAACCGCATTGAAGCATTAATTAAAAAAGAATTTCGAATTTTAATTTCTTCCGATTTAGACAGATGAAAATAAAATACAAGATTACAAGAAAAAATTATTATAAAAGAAAACAAGGGTCATAACATCACCAGATAGAAATTATAATAAAACAGTCTAAAACCCGTTTCTGTATTTATATAATCATATTAATTACAAAAGGGTGATGACAACAGTTATCTTATTGTAAAAAGGGTTGTTGAAGAATAGGCCTATCATCTCTGGTACTCTTTACCTCCTCTACTGGCTGTTCAAAATTCGCTGAGACATGCTTATCTTAATTGGAGGCTTACTTCAGCTTAGCGATCTCTGCTTTTAAAGAGGAGTCTAACCAGACCGATTGATTTTCTCCAACACTTTCGGCCGCTTTAACCATAGATTCCTCCTTCTTATGCCACTTACTCCTTTTCTTCTTAGCGGATGTCCTGTTGATGAATAAATTCTTTATAATAGGATTCAACTTGACTTACAATTGTGAGTCTATAACCGACTCTATGTGGAACTTAGTTGCTA
Source organism: Picea mariana (assembly GCA_032191745.1). Taxonomy (NCBI): domain Eukaryota; kingdom Viridiplantae; phylum Streptophyta; class Pinopsida; order Pinales; family Pinaceae; genus Picea; species Picea mariana. The sequence goes on along the minus strand of JASDQU010034650.1, from coordinate 36,301 downwards.
GAAGGTGCATGAGGACCCTTTCCTCCTTATTCGTAGGAAAGCCTAGCATGTTGCTCAAATAACCAGTCTCACTCGACTTAGCTTTGTCCATGTATATCAGGATGGGGATACCGAAATTTGTCTTTACAGAGAGCAGTAAGTCGAACAACTTGAACATTACTATGGTTATGGATACATAGATATCTTCATACTTGGGGAGTGGTAATTATAGACCTCCATTTATGAAGCGCAGACAGATTAGATACAAAGAGTGTTGGGTTGCCATGCTCAGCCAATCCATTTTGAATGATTATCTTTTGAGTTCATTACATGGTGGCGTTCAAATGACGTCACATGGCTGCGAAGTACCAAACGAATGAAGCAAGATGATCTAACTAGCCGTTGCCTGCTCCACGAGTGGTGGATTTGACATGTTGAGACATGTGATACCATGTCTTGGTGAAAGTGGTTTTGACAATACCACCTTCTTGCGCGAGTGTATCTCGGAAGGCACTGTGCGTCAGCGTTCTCGAGACTTGGGTCTTCTCTAGAATTTTCATGGTGATAACACTAGGAAATCGGGAGTGATAAAGTTGATGTGTATGTTGAATTGAAATGGTGCATATTCTCATGAATTGCTGATTGGTTAGTTTGATTAGTTTCAATGGCTGAACATTTTGCAGAATTAACAACAAATCAGTCAGGATAGACTAGTGCAGATTCTGTAGGAATGGAAGAGGCACAAGAGAATTACAGTCATCCAGAGAAGAGCAGAGGGATGGATGTCCATTTGGGCATGGAAGGAACAAACTCCAACGGACATGGAGAAGAAAGGAATGAAGATATGAATATGGTTGAGACCATTAAGAATTTGCAGAAGGATGTCCAAAGCCATAAAGCTGATAATGAAAGGCTTATGAAAGACAAAGAGAAGCAGGATGACTTTAACATGAAACGATTGGAAGGTTTGAACAGAATAGAGAAGAAATTGGCTAAGGACAGTGACTCAAGTAGATTTGAGAGTCACAAATATTCAGAGGAGAAGAGAGAAGTAAAAAGTGCTAGTAGGCATCACCATCATTCCCATAGGCATTCCCATAAGAGAGTAGGCAACAACTCAAGTCTATCCCCTGTCAGAAGGTATAAGAGATCTGGGGTGGATGAGTTGTGAGGAGAAATGAATAAAATCAAACCTCCTACATTTGATGGTGAGCACAAGAAGGATGAAGATGCCGAAACATGGTTGCTAGGCATGATGAAGTATTTTTAATTGCATAATTATTCTTCTCATGCTGAAGGTAGAATCACTATTTATCAACTCAAAGGAAAGGCCTCCATGTGGTGAGATCAACTTATGCAAGTACAACACATTGTAGAGAAAATTGTTACTTGGAGAGAATTCAAGAAGTATTTTGAGAAGAAGTACTTGACCAAGAGATACTATGACAAGAAAATGAAAGAGTTCTTTGAACTCAATCTTGGAAGTATGACCATAGATGAATATGAGAGAAGGTTTCTGGAACTATTGAAGTATGTATCCTTCATTAAGGATGAGACAATCAAGATTCAATGGTACTTAATTGGATTGCCAACGTTCATCAGTGACAAAATACAGTATGATGATCCCAAGACATTAGAAGAGACCATAAGAAGAGATAAATGCTTATATGACTAGCTGAAAGCAAGACCAACTTTCCAAAAGGCTTGGGAAGACAATAAGAAATTCAAGATGGATCATAGGAAGAAGGGAGCTAAGCCACCATTCTTCAAAAATAATCCACAATGGCAGCAAATGCATAAGGAAACCAGAGTGATTGACACAGGGAGTCAAGGGCCAAGACAACCACCTATGAAATGTTGGGGTTGTAAAGGAGATCATAGGTTCAGAGATTGTCCTCACAAAGGTGAAAAAGGTAAGGCTGTTCACAATGTACAAGGAGCTGAGACAGTAGAGGACATGGGTAGAAATGTGCCAAGGATTTATGCAGCTCTGGACAACAAGCAAGCAGAGTATCAGTCCCACATGATTGAAGTGGAACGTATGATCAACAACTAAACCCTTGCTATTTTAATTGATTCAGGAGCTAGCCATAGTTATATAGACCCTAGGATGGTGGAAAGTTTGCAATTTCCAAGAAGCAAGCATGGGAAATCCTGGTTGGTGCAACTAGCTACACGAGCTAGAAGAAAATTTAATGAGATAGTTAAGTCCTGCCTCATAGACATGAATGGACTAAATACCAGGGTAGATTTGAACATCTTACCCTTGGGTTCCTATGACTCTTTAATTGGGATGGATTGGTTGGACCCACATCATGCTCTATTGGATTGTCATAACAAAGCATTTACTTGCTTGGATGAAGAAGGGAACCAAAGGAAAGTGCAGGGAATTCCCAGGGCAGTAACCGTTAGAGAAATTTCAGCATTACAACTGAAGAAATGTTATAGAAGAGGATGTCAAATCTTTGCATCTCAAATGGAGGAGACACCTGAAGACAAGGTGCCAAATTTGGAGGATTATCCAGTCCTCAAAGAGTTTGAATATGTATTCAAGGAAGTACCAGGACTACCCCCAAGGAGAGGCATTGATTTCTTTATAGATTTGATGCTTGGAGCAACACCAGTATCAAAGACTCCTTACAGAATGAGTACACCAGAATTGAAGGAGTTGCAAATGCAGCTTGAAGAAATTTTGAAGAAGGGATATATACACCCAAGTGTATCACCTTGGGGTGCCCTAGTCTTGTTTGTGAAAAATAAAGATGGAACGTTAATATTGTGCATTGACTTCAGACAATTGAATAAAGTGACTATTAAGAACAAATATCCTCTACCAAGGATTGATGATCTCTTTGATCAATTGAAGGATGCAAGGATATTTTCAAAGATAGATCTCAGATTGGGATACCATCAGGTAATAATTAAAGAATAAGATATTAGAAAGACCGCCTTTAGGACAAGGTATGGTCATTATGAGTTCACAGTGGTACCATTTGGATTGTCAAATTCACCAACTATTTTCATGTGCTTAATGAATGGTGTTTTCTGAGAGTATTTGGACAAGTTTGTCATTGTCTTTTTGGATGACATTCTTATATATTCCAAGTCAGAGGAAGAGCATGAACATCATTTGAGGATGGTTTTGCAAGTATTAAGGGAACATCAGTTGTATGCCAAATTGAGCAAGTGCTCATTTTATCATAAACTAATTCATTATTTGGGGCATATCATCTCAAAATATGGGATAGCAGTGGACCCTGAGAAGGTAGAAGCCATTAGATAATGGTCAACACCAAAGAATGTGACAGAGGTTAGATCTTTCATGGGCCTTGCAGGTTACTACAGGAGATTCATTGAAGGATTCTCGAAGATAGCACACCCAATCACTTCCTTGCAAGAAAGGGTATGAAGTTTCAGTGGACGTTAGACTGTGAAAGGAGTTTCCAACATTTGAAACAATTATTGACAAGTGCTCCAATAATAAGGATTGCAGACCCAAATGAATATTTCATTGTATGCACAAATGCATGTAATGAAGGACTGGGTGGAGTCCTCAGTCAAAATGGATTTGTGATATGTTATGGATCAAAAAATTTGAAGGAGCATGAAAGAAACTATGCCACTCATGATTTGGAGTTGGCAACCATAGTGCATGCCTTGAAGAAATGGAGACACTACCTCATGGGGAAAAGGTTTCAATTAAGAACAGACCACAATGGTTTGAAATATTTATTTGATCAGCCAAATCTAAATGCTAGACGAAGAAGATGGTTAGAATTTCTAAGAGAATATAACTTTGATATAAAGCATATCAAAGGGAAAGAAAATAAAGTGGTTGATGCACTCAGTAGGAGGGTGCATGAGCTTCATGCTACAACCATCATCATGTATCAGAATGATGTTAAAAGAAAAATTCTAGAGGCTGCAAATATAGATCTACAGTACAAAGAATTGGTAGCAATGCTACAACAAGGTAAGACACCACAAAAGATGGATATTTATAAGTTGGGAGTAGATGGAATACTGCTGCACAAAAACATAATTCTTATACCAAATGTCCAGGACTTGAAACATATAATTTTGCCTGATATGCATAATGCTCCTTATGAAGGGCACCCTGGATATCAGAAAATCGCAACAGCAGTCAAGAGCCAATACTTTTGGCCAGGTGTGAAGAGAGAAATTGCAGAATACATCGCTAGGTGTATGGAGTGCCAAAAAGTTAAAATAGAGCGTAGGCACCTAGCAGGATTGCTGCAACCTTTGCCCATTCTTGAATGGAAGTGGGAAGTGGTGACAATGGATTTTATTACGGGATTGCCTAGAATAGGCAAGCTACATGATTCGATTATGGTAGTGGTGGACAAGATCACTAAATTTGCCCATTTTATTCCACTAAAAACTACTCACAAAGAAGCATATGTTGCTGATATTTTCATGAAGGAAGTGGCATGATTGCACAAAATTCCTAAAACGATTGTGTCTGACAGAGACCTAAAATTCACCTTGAATTTCTGGAAAGGATTGTTCAAAGGATTCAGAATGAATCTGAAATTTATTACAACTTATCATCTTGAGTCTGATGGAAAAACAGAAAGAGTGAATAGGGTGATAGAAGATATGTTGAGAATGTATGTGATGGACAAACCATCGAAATGGGAAGACTACCTACACTTGGTAGAATTCGATTACAATAATGGGTAGCAGGAATCATTGAAAAGGATCTCATTTGAGGCACTTTATGGAAGAAGGTGCAATACTCCAGTAAGCTGGGATAATCCAGTTGATAGAGTAGTAGTCGGGCCAGAATTGCTCAAGGAGATGGAGGACCAAATGTTAAAAATTAAGTAGAATTTGAAAGCTGCCCAAGACAGACAGAAAAGTTATGTTGATAAAAACATAATCCATAAAGAATTCAAAGTGGGTGATCATGTTTTCCTGAAATTGAAAGCTAACAGGAGCTCCCTGAAGCTGGGAAGCTGTGCCAAGTTAGCAACCAGATTTTGCAGACCATTTGAAATTCTAGAGAGGATTGGTCCGATTTCTTATATGATTGCATTACCTGCATCTATGTATGTTCATAATGTCTTTCATGTATCATTGATAAAAAAATATATACCCAATGGTAATCATGTTATTGATTGGAATGTTATTCAGATGGAGCGAGAAGGCTCTTTCCAAGTGCATCCGGTGCACATCCTGGATCGAAAAATCAAACAACTCCAGAATCGATCCATAGAGCTTGTAAAGGTCCAATGGACCTGGTACGGACCTAAAGACACTACTTGGGAGAATGAGGATGCAATGCGAACAGAGTACCTGCATATTTTTGAAGAATTTTGAGAATTTTGTTGTATATGGGTACATGATGCACTGAGGACAATGCATAAATAAGGGGAGGGGATTGTAATATCCCTCGAACGAACCCAAATGTAAATATAATCCAAGTATATTTAAGCTGGTGAGATGTTTAGACATCATTTTTGTAATACACCTTTCATGGCATGGTGCATGCATATACTGCGCAGTGAAGGGATGTAATGTGCACATTTCTAAATACCGCGCGCAGTAACTAAGGTGCACGCAACCTTAAATACAGAGGATACAACGCACAGTAACAAAGAGTGCATGATATTAAGGTCAATGAACCTTTGCGTATGTAATATGCATTATAGGCTGGTGAGCCAGTATTATAATCCAGAATGCTTATGTCTTGGAATTATGCCAGCGCGCCTAGATGTTAAAGGCTAGAGTGCCTACTTTGTACATGACTCATGATTAATATAAAATACATCATCGCGCGCAGACCGACCATGATAAAAGAGATGGGGGACTAAAATTCACCAGTTAGGGAAAGGGAGGGCCAAAAGTCAAGGGAATATTATATTAATATTTCTTAAAATATAAAGTATGGATAATCAGTTTATCCTAAGTTCTAAAGTTGGGGACAAGTGGAAAATAGTAACTTCCGATATGACAAGTGTCAAGTTTGGAACATGCATTCATATGGTGGGAAAATGTATCTCAGAGAGGGATTTTTGGGTATTTTTGGGAGAAACAGGGGGTAAGACAGGGCAAGAGACCTTACGAGGGGAAGAGAAAACCAGTAGACAGACCATGATTTTTGGGGAACAAAGAGTTCACAGTGATTCCAAAACACACTCAGTTATCCAGTCAATGATTCCATGACCATTTCATTCATACATTCCGTTATCCTTGAGACAACCATTTCACCTTTCTGAAGCCTGTTTCCCCATCCCTTTTGGTTGGTGTACTTGGTTAGCTTGGAGCAGGATTGAAGAAGTGGGTTGTCAGGCCCATGAGCAGTTCTCTGGGTGAGAGAATTGCTGGGGATCGATTTTCGTAGGTGATAAACTGTAGCTACAATGCTCTGAGACTTCTGGTCTGGCTTGTTGCTGAAGCCTTGGAAGGGAAGTGGGGCAGTCGAGGGACTATTGAGTAGAGAAGGAGCAGACTTCCTTGGGTGGAACATGCATGTGGGGAATGAGAGGCTATAGGTTGTTAGTTGAGTGAGCACCTAAGACAAAGTCTTTCCTATTGTCCATGAGCCTTAGCCTGGATAGGAATCCCTTTACCCTGGGTGGAGTTCAGTCCCATATCGGGGGTGATTCAATTTTGAAAGTGATGAATAGTGTAATCTATGGCTGGGAGGTTCGTGGACGGTCTGTAAGCAGTTGGTGACAGTCTTTTTAAAGATAACTATTAATTGTANAAAAGCCGTATGTTACAGAAAGTAATTGTTGTTTATGTTATATGTAAAGATTCCGTGAGCGTGCTGTATGTATATGTTTGAGTTGCATGCAGACTAAAGAGTAAATTTAGGTGGCTTTGCTTAGTTGACTACTGGGTATGCTATTGTATGTTCCACAGTATGGGAACGAAAGTGTTCCTTAGAGTAGCATGGATCAGCCTGATGGCTGGGGATGTTACCGACTGGTGTCAGAGCATGAGTGGTTGTTCTAGAGTAGCGAACCCCACCCTTAGGTTGGTCGGGGGAGGGAGGGGGTCGTTACATTCTCCCTCCTTTTGGGAGAACCCTCTAGCTATGAATCTTGCCTTGTATTTATCCATGCTTTTGGCTGCTGCATGTTTGATCTTGTACACCCATTTTGAAGTTACCACCGATTTTTCTTTAGGTCTTGGTACGATTTCCCATACCTCATTTTTCATAATAAATTGATGCTCTTCCATCATATCTTATTTCCATTATCCCTTTTGAACTGCTTCTTCAAATGTGGTAGGTTCTTCATCTAGAAGCTTTGTCATGTATGCTGAATAACTTGAGAATATTTTAGGTCTTTTAGTCTTTCTGAATGTTCCTTCTGGAACCTTGAGTCTTTCTGCGTCTTCTAGTTTAGCTTCAAGCCAAGCTAGTATTTTCTTGGTCTTAGGTACGATATCTGAATCAATGTTTTCACATGGCTCCATAGGATGATTATGTAGTTACTTTTCGTCATTTTCATTTTTTGTTCTTTCTTCGTTAAGTTATTCAATCTCTTATTCTTCTATAGTTTCTTCTATGGATTTCTTGAAGGCCATCTTCTCATTGAATGTTATGTCTCTGCTAGATTCAATCTTGTGTTGTTCTGGAATATATATTCTATAAGATTTGGATGAATCACTGTATCCCACAAATATCCCTTTATTTCCTGAAGGTTCTAGTTTATTCCTCTTGTCCTTGGGAATGTGGGATTAAACAGGACATCCAAATATTCTTAGATTTTCCACATTAGGTTTCTTACCTGAGAAAGCTTCTTCTGGTTTCATGTCCTTCAATATACAATGAGGACTTCTATTCTGCACATATATTGTTGTCATTGATGCTTCTCCCCAATAGAACATGGATAGACCTTGATCATTTAGTAAGGATTTTATGGTTTCTTCAATAGATCTGTTCTTTCTTTCCGCTACACCATTTTGTTGAGGATTATGAGGAACAGTAAGCTCCCTCCTAATCCCTGCCGATTTGCAGAATGCAACGAATTCCTTTGATGTGTATTCTCCACCATTATCAGTTCTTAGCGTCTTGATCTTCTTATTAGTGAGGTTTTCTATTTCTGCTTTGAACTCTTGAAACTTGTTGAATACTTCATCTTTTGTCTTTAGTAGTTATAGCCAAGTCTTTCTTGAATAGTCATGTATGGAGATTACATAGTAGGAGGATCCTTCTAGAGATTTTACTAGCATTGGACCGCAAACATCCTAGTGTATCAGATCTAGAATCTCCTTAGATCTGTTGTTGCTTCTTGGGAATGGTTTCTTGATATTCTTCCCAAGAGCACATTGTTTGTAGATTCCTTCATGTGTGGATTGAAACTCTAGTATTCCTTCAACCATCCTTTTGAGAAAGGGTAATGCTTGATAATTAATGTGAGCGTACCTTCTATGCCAAAGCTCATTGAGGTTGACTTCATTGTGTACAAGAGCTTCTTCATTTTGTTCTAGTAGTCTATACAGATTTCCTTCACGACTTCCAATAACCCTAACATTCTCTATGTTGGAGTCTTTATGCCATGATAACACCTTTCCATCCACGAAAGATATTCTGTTTCCCTTGTCTTCTAGGCAAGACTTCGATACAAAATTCTTTTCTAAACCAGGTACATATAAAACATTTCTTAAGTGAACATAGTTACCTGTTTTCATTTTGATGGAGGCTTGTCCAAATCCTTCCACGGGGTAAGTGGTTTTGTTTCCAAGATCTACCTAGTACGAGGTTTTCTTCTCATTTAGATTTGAGAGTCTGGATTGATATCCCATCACGTGCCTAGAAGCTCCACTATCGATTATCCACATGTCATCTTTAATCATTCCAGTAAGTGATGAGTAGTGTAAAAGACTGATCGTTTCACTCATGTCTTCGGTTGATGGGTAACTGGTCATGCCCTGATCCAAAACTTCAACTTCATCATTTCTGTCTTCTAAGAGAGTCAAAAGGTGTGCTGAGTTAGGGTGCATCTGAATATCTTCTTTTTGAGCGAGATGCTCCATCACAAGGTGTCAGATCTAATATTAGGGTTTCTGCAACTGCTTCTACTAGTAACCCTAGTGGCAGTGTCTTTGGAAGCTGCTATTCCTAGTAACCCTAACAAAAGTTCCTCAGGGATTTCAATATCCTAGCGGCTATGCTTCCTTCCAGTGTTTAGACTGAATGAAGGAGGTGTGGGCCCATAACCTGTTAGAATATGAAAGATTGTGCTCGTTTTACCATTGACAATACCCTTGTCACCCAACCA
>JASDQU010034649.1:4745-21878 GCA_032191745.1 Picea mariana | reverse complement strand
AGGGAAGGAGCATTGGACAACAGTAAAGAGGGTCTTCAGGTATCTTCGTGGCACTACCAGTTATGGATTGTGCTACCAAGGAAGACCAGGATTGGACAGAGTGGTGGACATACATGGCTTTGTTGATGCAGACTGGGCTGGAGATCTGGATTGCAGAATATCTACAAGTGGGTATGTGTTTAACCTATTTGGAGGAACAATCAGTTGGATGAGAAAAATACAGGCTGTAGTGGCACTCTCAACTACAGAAGTTGAATACATGGCAACCACTCATGCAAGCAAGGAAGTAATATGGCTACAAAGTTTATGTTCAGGTATTGGGTTGGTAAAACAAGCAGTGAGATTAGATTGTGACAGTCAGAGTGCAATATTCTTGGCAAAGAACCCAACCTATCATTCGAAGACAAAGCATATTGATGTTCAGTATCACTTTGTGAGAGACATGGTTGAGGAAGGAAAAGGTTGACACTTCGAAAAATGATGCAGATTCATTGACAAAGTCTGTGAGCACAGAAAATTTCTCCTGGTGTAGAGTAACAATGGGCATTTCTGCCCTAGATTGTTGACTATATAATCCCCTGGACCCCTGGACGCAAAGAAAACAACAAGTGGGAGAATGTTGGGTATGTGTATATTCTTTGCATGTGTGTGTGGGCGCGTCAGATATGACAACAGCGTCTGAAGATCCCTCGCACTAGTGCTCTGTTTGTTCCATGTGCACCGGACGCTTTCCTAGGGGGGTCCTAGGGGGGGGCAAGTATGCCCCCCCCTGGTTATGTGCAGCGTCTTGAAAATTTTTTTTGGGCGGTTTTTTGCTATTTTTAGCGGATTTTGCTATTTTTAGCGGTTTTGTAAATTAATCCCAAATTAAAGGATTGGGGTTTTGGTATCTACAGAATACTTATAAACATTGTATATATTGTATGGTGAATGGCGAAATTCGAGATAATGAATATAAGAAAGGTTTTCCCGGTTGAGGGTTTCCGATATAAAATCTTTGTGTACTCTGTGTATGAGCCATTGATTAATTTTTGTCTTGCTTAAGAATCTATATGCATTGCTTTACTTCGCAGGTTTAAAACTTACACTTGGCACATTTTGATGAAGTAAGACCCTTGCAGGTGAAGATATGGCATGATGTCACCCCTAAAGGGCATGATGTCATCATTTAGGGCTTTCTTCTTTTGTAAAATTGAATTATAATTTGTGAAGGAGAAAATTAAGAAGGTCGGCCTCCCTAATTTGTGTTTTACCCTCAGTATGTGGAGAAATTTGGTTTACAAGGTCTTGTATAAATAAAGACCTTGTCACTTTCATTTTAGACATATCACACTTGAGAATTACATATTGCTTGGCTGAAATTTTCTCCCTACTTGGGCAATTCACACCTTCTTTCTCTTATGCAATTTTGGATGCTAGGGCTTGTCTCTTGGTGGAAAAAAGTGGTGCGCTCTCTTGGATGCTTGTTCTTGCTTTGTGGTGGAATATTCTTAGTAGAAAAGGGTTTATCTTGATATCTCTTGAAATTGGTAAGAATTTTCGGCATATTGTTGTTATTTCTTCTTGTTTCATGGTTATGCTTGTCTAAACCCTTGGAGGAGTATAAAGGGATACACCCTCCACTAATATCTATCACATTTGTCTTGGATAAGCCACTTTGCAAAGGTTGCGAGGAGGGGTAAAAAGGATTACACCCTCCTAGATTTACCTTGTTAGTTTGGTTTTCCCAAGGGAGTAAAAAGGCTTACACCCCTAGGGAGGTAAAATATCTAGCCCTTATAAAAAGAGACCCCATAACCCAATTGATAAAACACTAGTCAAATTTACATTGGAGAATAAAATCCTTGCATTGGTATGCGTGAATTGTTGAGACATTGCAATTGTCTAAGTTAGAATTTATTTCACTTGTTATAAGCATCATTGTGCCCTAAGGACGTCTTGTTTAGCCTAGTGATTCTCTTGTTGTTATAAACTAATTTCTATGGCCATTAGGGCTACTGCAAAATCACTCTTTATTCATATTTTACTACTCTTTCTACCGCTGAAAATAACAAGTAATTAGTGTTAATTATTCTTCTTGTCAAGGGCTTTCATTTGAGTATCGTGCTTGTGAATTTCAGTGGCTATAACTTCTTGTTGTAGAAAAAAAAATCTACAGCCACAAGGCTGCCCTAATATATTGTTGAGAACATCATTTTTCATCCCTATTTTGCTATCAAAACTTGTGTTTAAACATTGGGATATTATTTACATGTTTAGGGCTTGATATAATCATTTGATGTTTTGGATGGTTAATTTTGCAGCTAGTAACATCTATATTTTCTGATCTATATATTTCCATATTTCTGCAATTTGGGACAGCAAGCTTATCTTGTTGGTTCTCCATTTATTTAAGGTTTGGTTTATGATCATTTGTCTTGTTCCGAGAAAGGTTGGCATTGTTTTGCAGGTACAAAACACTTGGAAACCTTCTCCTCCTTTACAAGACTATTTTCCAAGATTTTCTCCATATCCAAGCTTGACCTATAGGGGTGTTCATCATCATTATTTCACTTTTCATCTCAATCCCCCTAGGGTCACCAGAATTCCACCCTTGTGGTGATTTCATCATCACTAAAGTGAAGGGACTGTCTATCTAAGGTGACAATGGGTAGGTACTCCCATAGTTGCACACTTTCATGGATTGGGTTGGGATTTTCCCAATCTACATATTGTGTGATAACATTTTGGTGTCATTGCCGGGGAGGATTTTGAATCCTCTTTCAAGCCATAAGGAAACTTTGGCAAGCTTAAATCCTAGAGCCTTTACCCATATCTTTCCTAGCAACTCCATTTAAGGGAAGCTCCCTTTCCATTCTTGATGAGCCCTCTATTAATCTCATCTGGCGACTCCACCATCCCATAACCCACCATCTTTTCCCCTGGGAAGATTCAAACCTTATAAGGTTTGAATCCTCCCTCGAAACTTTGGCAAGATTAAATCCTAGAGCCTTTACCCATAGCTTTCCTAACAACTCCATTTAAGGGAAGCTCCCTTTCCATTCTTGATGATCCCTCTATAAAGATCATCTGGCGACTCCACCATCCCACAACCCACCATCTTTTCCCCCGGAAAGATTCAAACCTTCTAAGGTTTACCAAAGAAGGCCTCTTCATAACTCCCCTATTGTCAAAACCTTATTCCAAGGTTTCCTTCCCCTCAACACGATGGCTTACTCTTTCTTTAAAAACCTTTTCAAACCATTGAACTTGGCCTCCATAGTTGGGTACCTCAATACCATGCCCAAAGAGACTTGTAAATGATTGCCAAAATTCACAAGAAACAATGTTGTTACGCTAGAAGACCACCTATATGCAATAGGTGTGGCCTTGCTCAATGAAGGTGTGGAACGTGAAGATGTTGCGATGAGGCTACTAGTCATGCCTCTTGATCAAGATGCCCAAAGATGGTTCGGAGGACTACCTGATGATCATTTGGAATCTTATGATGTTTTTTCTAAATTACTTACAAGCAAGTGGTCAACTAAGAAAGACAGTGGAATGCTATTAGCACAGTTGAATACAATCAAGAAAAACGAAAATGAAACGGTGAAATATTTTGATCCCATATTTGACAAACTCTATGATCAGATCTTGAATGACCTACGTCCACCAGTAATAGTCATTTGTTTCCTCTACATGAATGCTTGTGAAGAACAATATTCTTTTATCCTCAAGGATAAAAAGTATGATACTTTGGAAAAGGATAAAGAGTATAGCACTCAGATCGAGGAAAATCTCATCAGCTTGAGGATTGAGCCCTTTCATTTTCCTCATACTAAGGTGGAAGAAAAAACAAAGACTACTTCAAGCACTGCACCAGAACCAATCACTCTCCTAGTTTAGAAGTTGGATCAGATGAATACTCATTTTGTCCAAAGTCAAAACCAAATTATGAACAAGTTGACAACATTAGAAACAAATCAATTTTCTCTGATACCTTGGGTTTTCACACAACCAAACACGGGTTGGAAGTCAACACCTCAATAGGAGGAAAAGACCCGACACATTGAATCCAGTTGGAATGGTCAATACAGAAGAATATCCATGGTGCTTTCCTTGTAATGAAGCACATTCCGAAAATGAGTGCCCAAGATGGAAAAAGGAAGAAGTCTCTGCAAACCAAATGGATTTCATTGATACAATATTTTCTCTACAAGACGATGAGTATGTGAAGATTACACTAGAGAAACTTGAGGAGGTCAAGAAAAGGGGTGACAGAAGGGGGCGACTCAGAGAACTAAATAAACTAGATGAGAATACCAAAAATAATTTGAGGAAGAAAGAAATCTTGACATGTGAAAGAAGAAATAGAGTTCCATTTTATCCACCAGCAGCTCTATTTCCTCCACCGCAAGAAAACGAGGATCTACCTCAGCCAATAAAATAAGTTCCTCCACCTCCTTCGTCATTGATGCACAACCTGCTCCCAAATCCCATGCCATCCAATGAACAAATTCAACTGAATATAAATGTGTCAATCATGATGGAGAAGATGAATATGCCAGTTCCTGTAGTTGAGATGTGCAAGATCCCATCCGTGAGAAGAGAAGTTCTAAAGGCATTGTAGGTACACGATGAAGAAAAATATCCTCCTTTAATTTTGAACACCATGTAACATGGACAACAAAGAGATGAAAACCCTCCTTTCATTGGGTGTGAATGGTCTTCGATTGAATAACTATATGTTGGATTCTGGGGCTTCAACGAATGTGATGTCTTTGAAGGTCATGAAACAACTTGGTTTAAAGAAAACCCATACAGATGGAAATGTGTGCTACATTGATTCAAAGAAGGTTAAAATATATGGCCTTATAGAATATGTGGAGGTGTATTTGCATGATTTCCCTCATATTAGCCTCATTATGAACATAGTGGTGATTGATGTTTGAGACACTTGGGGAATGCTTTTATCAAGAAGTTGGGATGCCACCCTGGGAGGTTTACTTAGCATGGATCTCACTCATGTGCATATTCCCATGGGGTATGGTACCTTTGAGATTATTTATAGTCGACAGGTGGTCAAGAAGCATGTCATGGACATAAACCACCATGATTATCACAATTATTGTAAGCTTGATGTGCCTCAACATATCATTGAGTATGACCCTAATAAATTTCCTTTTGCACGAGAATATTGTGTAGATACACTACTCTCGAGGACGGATGAGTACAAGGAAAATCTTTCAAGGTTCTAAGGAAAAGAACCAGGATCCCTTAAATACTCAAGAAAGATAAAGAGCGAGAACAAGATATGGTTCAGGAAGAACCACCTTCACAAAATTACACTGAAAACATACCTTACATTAACTTCAGTGAAGGGAGCCTTGCACTCATGTGGGATAAGAAGAGAGGCGAGCCCAAGTATGATGAAAGGAGCTATGTTTTATGGCTTGGACCTTACATCATCAAGAAGAAGTCAGAGAAAGAAAATACTACTTGTCTTCCATTGATGGGAGAAAGATGTAATTACCAGTGGATGGGTCTCTTCTTCGACCCTACATCAAAGTAACTTGACTTATTCAAGGCCTAGGCCACAAGTAAGTAGGTAGGTCGTTTGCTTTCCCTTGCATTTTCATTTGCTTGCTCATGATAGTTTAGTTACATCTACTTATGTTTGCATTTCATATCCCATTTTTCATTTTTCTCTACTTGCATTATTGCATAGTTTCTTTACATCATTTGCTTTTATCATATTACATGTTAGCTTAGAATTTAAAAAAAAAAAAATGCAAAATTTTCTTTTAAATATTAGTTGAAATTTTGAATTTTTTATCATATGGACAAAGGGTGAGTGAGCCACCTTTGATTTCCACTGTTTCTTTGTTTTCATGTGTGTAGGCACATGTCTTACCAGGATATGTTGAGGTTCTCATGCACTCTACGGTGAGTACATGTCCTCAAGTAGGATCCAGATGTTATCCCCCATTTCTAGGGCTAATTGAGGAGATGATGTCTCAAGGCCCTCAGGTTGTAGACATGGAGTATAGAGAGGTAGATGAGAATGCATGGGCCCCTATCATACCATGCATCACCATATGATCAATGGAAGTAGCGTCCACCACACCCAGCTTGTCCCACAGAGGACATCAGGTCTTTCTCCATGAGGTAACAAGTTCGGTATTATGGTAAGTGTCAATCTAACAATTCAAGTATTTGAACATGTTGCAGAGTCCTTTCTTGATTTTGAAAATGTTTGCTTGGAAATTATTTCTTTTTCCTTATTTCACCTTGGTGAGTGTCATGGTTTCCTAGTAAGCGGTCACCCTTAGGGAAAGGGTTTCTATCAGGCGATCTCATTGAAGGGTCATCATACCATTCCCACTCATACTTTCCATCTTCCATCACTTCTTCCCCTTCATCTCCCAACCTTTTAGGTTTTCAGACTTATTGAACCAAGAAGGGCATGTACCTCATTTCATGGGAATATGGGGCCATTAGGCTCAAAGGTGCCCTAGAAAAAACATCATGCACTAAAGGCTCACCCTGGGATCCCAAGAGAAATGAAACGCTCCTAAAAAAATAAAAGTAAGGGACCCATAAAATAAATAATTAACCAGTTACTTAAATTTTCCAAGGTAGAGTGTTTGTGGGAAATGCATTTCCTTTTTAGTGCCCCTTATTGACTTCAACTTGGAAGGGCATGCAAACCAAGGTATAGCTTATGTGGGCTATGCATTTCCTTTTTAGTTCCACTTATTGTATTCAACTTGGTGACACATGCAAAGTAAATGACTATTAAAGGGTTTGGAAAAAATATGCCTTAAAAAAAAGAAGAGAAAAGAGATGTGGCTAGCCCTCAACAAAGGCACCCATAAACGAGACAATATGAGCCCTTATATGTCATGAAACCCCATACCTATAATTCTAACCCCATCCACCTCACATCCACTACATGTCCTAGAGAGGTTTCTCCTTGGGAACTTCCCCTACTTGAGGAATTGGTTTACCCAATAGGGAACTATGATACCCCTCCCATATCTAAATTTGGAAACTTGTATAAGGCCTTTGAGCATTCATTTATTTTGAAAAGGGAGGATTTGATGAACATGTTCGGGTGGTTCATTTATTATATATGGATTACTTTGCATGATATTATGACTTGTGAACCCTTGGAGGGCATACTTGTTTGTCTTTGTAGGTCCTTGATAGGTGGAAAATTCATCATGAAGGCACAAGGTCACTTAGACCTTCATTGGGGGCATGAGTCCCACATGTTGGATGATGTGCCCCCTTTTCTTGGGACACATAGATGATGAGCGTTGCCTTTGGAGGCATGAGAGGGCACCTTGGAGAAGGACACTAGCCCCTCCCCTCCCCCCCGCTTGCCCATTGTTTAGCCTTGGAGGCTCAAAGCATCACATCCTAGTACATGATGTCATACTTGGAGAGCTAGGGTTTGGTGGTGTTGGATGGTTTGATGATGACTTGGCACATTTTGATGAAGGAATACCCTTGCATGTGAATATATGGCCTTTGGAGACCCAACATCTCCCTCAAGAACCTCAACAACTTGCTCATTGTGCCAAAATATCACCCCTAAAGGGAATGACGTAATCATTTAGGGCTTTCTTCTTCTATAAAATTGAATTATAATTTGTAAAGGAACAAATTAAGGAGGTCAGCCTCCCTAATTTGTATTTTACCCTAAGTATGTGGAAAAATTCGGTTTACAAGGTCTTGTATAAATAAAGACTTTGTCACTTACATTTTAGACTTATCACACTTGAGAATTACATACTGCTTCGCTGAAATTTTCGCCCAATGGGCAATTCACACCTTCTCTCTCTTTTGCAATTTTGGATGCTAGTACTTGTCTCTTGGTGGAAAAAAGTGGTGGGTTATCTCTCTTGGATACTTGTTCTTGCTTTGTGGTGGAATATTCTTGGTAGAAAATGGTTTATCTTGCTATCTATTGAAATTAGTAAGGAATTTTATGCATATTGTTGTTATTTCTTCTTGTTTCATGGTTATTCTTATCTAAACCCTTGGAGGAGTATAAAAGCATACAGCCTCCACTAAGATCTATCACATTTGTCTTGGATAATCCACTTTGCAAAGGTTACTAGGAGGAGTAAAAAGGCTTACACCCTCCCAGATTTACCTTGCTAGTTTGGTTTTCCCTAGGGAGTAAAAAGTCTTACACCCCTAGAGATGTAACACAACTAGCCCTTATAAAAAGAGACCCCATAACCCAATTGATAAGACACTAGTCAAATTTACATTGGAGAAATAAAATAATTGTATTGGTATGTGTGAATTGTTGAGATATTGCAATTGTCTAAGTTGGAATTGATTTCACTTGTTATAAGCATCATTGTGCCATAAGGGAATCTTGTTTAGTCTAGTGATTATCTTGTTGTTATAAAATAATTGTTACAACCATTAGGGATTTTGCAAAATCACTCTTTAATCATATTTTACTACTCTTTCTACCGCTGAAAAATAGCAAGTAATTAGTGCTAATTATTCTCCTTGTCAAGGGCTTTCATTTGAGTATCTTGCTTGTGAATTCTAGTGGCTAGAACTGTTTTTTGTAGCAAAACTTTGCTACAGCCACAATGATCCAAATGGATATTGAAAGGCTCAAAAATCAAAGTTCTCAAATGTTTAAGAAAACAACATGATCGTGAAGTGCTCATCGCAAGCTTTCTGGTGGCGCAAAAGGATAAAAGCAATTTTATCCTTTGGGTTATAAAGAGAAGAATTTAATTGAATGGCAAGGTCTTAAACTAAGAAAGGTGCAAACAGTGCAAGAATACACATATGAATTTCGTAAGATGGAATTAACGTTAGACATTCCATTACATACCCAAGAAACTCTTATGAAGTATATAGGAGGTTTACCTGCACATATTCGTAACATTGTATTTATGTTTGGTCCTACTAATCTTGATGAGGTTTCTGTTCAAGAAACATACATTGAGGCAAGGAAAACATGAGTTGGTGTATCCGGGGAATCGTCTTTGAGGAAAGAGGACAAAAGAAAGGGGAATGGCAAGAAAGGAAATTCAATGACAAGAAGGGAAGAGAAGCTCTCTTGCAAGCATTGTAAGAAAGAAGGGCATGATGATGACCATTGTTGGCAATTGCATCTCGAGAAGAGACTGAAGTGGTTCAAAGAAAGGAGAGAGAGGAAAACAGTTGTAGTAACAACACAACTAACAGACTTGGGATCGGATTCAGGTGATGAGTCTAAAATCACAGCAGTTGGTTTGACAGGTAAAATTGGTGATGGATATGATTCTAGAAGTAAATTGTTTCACATAAGGGTCATAATTAAGCATACTAAGGTTGACACATTGATATATAATGGATCTCAATCTAACTTGATTTTAGAGGAAGTGGTTAAACAATTGGGATTAAACACTCAGATGCATCATAAACCTTACTCGCTTAAATGGATAAGCAACAATCATAAATTGCACATAACAAGGCAATGCACTTTAAATTTTGCAATTTCATCCAAATTTGTGGATGAGGTATCATATGATGTGGTGCCACTCAATGAATGTGGAATGGTCTTAGGCAGTCCTTATTTGTATGATTGCAAAGAAATATTCTACAGGGAACATAATCAATCACTTAATCAAAGAAGGTAATGAATATGTTGTACATGTTCATCACTTAAAAGAAAATCAATCTCTACAAACACTGGAACAATTAAATAAGGCAACTTATGCAAGCAACACACCTATAATTGTGCCAAATCAAGAAATTGATCTTAAGCATGAACATGAGATGATTGTAGAATGGAAGTTTAGTCATACTTTTCTTCAATATAAGCTAATGTTGTGCAAGTACTACAAACATATTAGTTCATTTGCAGTCATATTTCTAATGTTATCATTGCTAATGTTTTCAATGTGGATGGTAGTGGCTTCAGTAAGATGTGAAAGAGTACAAGTGGCTAACAATATGTTGTCAGTTGTCATGGTTGTTTTGCAATTGATCTTGATGAGACATTTGCACAGGAAAGAGTTTAAAGACAGAGAACAAGTGGGGTGGCCTATCCTGCACTTGATGACTGGTTAGTACCATTTTGGAGGAGAAAAAGGTCTTAGTGGGGAGGTGTGATCCAAATGGATCTTGAAAGGCTCAAAAATCAAAGTTCTCAAATGTTCAAGAAAACAACATGATCACGAAGTGTTCATCGCAAGCTTTCCGGTGGGGCAAACGGAGTCAGTGTGCAAAAGTTATCGCAATCTGAAGTTTGGATCAAACAAGTAAAAAGTCAACTGGTCAAAGGACACGTGACACATTCTAGATCTGACACGTGGCATGAACAAAGTGACATGGAAAAGTTCATAATTGACACATGATAGGTTGCATAGGTGACAAGTGGCATATTTCTGTGTGGACACTTGACAGTTGACTGGTTTCCACATGTGCCAATCCCATGAAAACACATGGCATGTTGGGATTGGTAAGATTTGAACAAGTCAAAAGTTGATCTATATGTCCAACTTAGGATTTGAACTCAAGAACTCTTCATGAGCTAACAACTTCAACCAAAAGATATGGCAAGTTATTAAATTTTAAGGAGGAATTATATATTATATGGTTATTTTTAAAACTATATATTTTGTGGCCATTAAAGTGGATAAGCCCACTAAAGTGGAAATGGGAATTATTAAAGATATTTTGGGATATAAGCTAGTAAAGGTGGATCAAATCCATTGAAAATGGATTGGGTAAGATTTACCATATATTATATGGTTTTTAAACCCATTTTAAAATCGCGCCAATACATTGTAATGTGGGTTGTTGTAACCATATATCATATGGTTTACAAGTGTTGTGCCTATCCAAAGTTTATGCCAGCACGTATGTATTATGGGTTTTKTTTTTAACCATATTGTATGGTTATACCATAAAAAAGGGCGCGCCACAATATTTTAATCCATAAAATTATATTATATGGATTTTAAACCATATTTTATGACAACCAACCCAGATTTCATGCCACAAATCGGGTCTAGTTGGGATTCGATCCCTRGACCACTTCTTTATTAAAGAAAAATATTGACCATCGAACCACATGCCAAAGTTATATCTATGCAGAAACAGTGACATTTATGTAGAGAAAACCAACGACACATGARAACTTTGAAGTTCATTTCCAAAGGCAATTCTCAACCTTTTTCACTGTCGTCAGTTGCATTGGATTTCTAAGGTCGAGAATAACACAACGTGACCAGTATGAAATCCATTTGATGCAATTTTTATGTACWTTTTTAGCATTTGAAKAAATTAATAAGAAATCCTCCCCCACTAAGACAAAGGCCCAKAGACGTAGGCAACCTTGCCGAACTCCATTATCAAGCTTGGTGTTATGGTTTGTTGTTCCTTATGTCTATTTTATGTTCTGTATTGTTTAAGATGGCTGCAACATTATTTCATTAAAACCTCCTTACTCATTTAAGGTTTTGAATGGTAATTTAACACATGCTTAAAACTTAGCCAAGTCTTTAAAGATCATTTTCGAATCAAGTTGTATCATAGCAGGTTGACGGTTGGTTTTTGAGTTTGTATGATTACTAGGGAAAAGCTAAATCGTGGTGAAGGCGAGCTTGTCAAAGAGAATCTTGAGATTGGATCGAGAAAGAGGACTTATAAAAGTGAGAATATGGCACCAGAAGAGGGACTTTCTCACAACGAGATAGAGCTTCAAAAGAGCTTATTTTCCATGTCGAAGATGGTAAGGGTTTTATATGATGATTACTTGAAGCGGAAGAGACTGATTCTAGGTGAATCTTCAAAAGCCAAAAGTGAAGAAGGAGAGGATCCTCCTAAACCTCCTCCTTCACCTCCTTCTTCTCCATCAACTACTTCTTCTTCAAGTACAAGTTCCAAATCCACCGCAAGAAAACATTCCCATAAACATAAACATGATATGACTTTACTTAAGCTTGATGTGAAGTTTGAATTACCCATGTATGATGGTGAAGTCAATGCAGAGAGGCTTGATAACTGGGTCAGACAGATGGAAGTTTATTGCAATGTGCATCAAATCAAGGATGAGGCAACTCAAATGAAATTGGCATCGCTTCGACTTGTAGGCACAACACTCATCTGGTGGCAAAGCAAGTTGCAAAATGGCATGCAACAAGTGGGTAATGTATTTCCATCATGGCAAGCTTTTTTTTTTGCACTTAAAAAACAATTTTATCCTTTGGGTTATAGAGAGAAGGCTTTAATTTAATGGCAAGCTCTTAAACTAAGAAAGGTACAAACGGTGCAAGAATATATAGATGAATTTCGTAAGATGGCATTAATGTTAGACATTCCATTACATACCCAAGAAACTCTTATGAAGTATATAGGAGGTTTACCTGCACATATTCGTAACATTGTATTTATGTTTGGGCCTACTAATCTTGATGAGGTTTATGTTCAAGCAACATACATTGAGGCATGGAAAACAGGAGTTGGTGTATCAGGGGAATCATCTTCGAGGAAAGAGGACAAAAGAAAGGGGAATGGAAAGAAATCAAATTCAGTGACAAGAAGGGAAGATAAGATCTATTGCAAGCATTGCAAGAAAGAAGGGCATGATGATTACTATTGTTGGCAATTTCATCCCGAGAAGAGACCGAAGTGGTTCAAAGAAAGGAAAGGGAGGCAAACAGTTGTAGCAACGACATGGCCAACAAACTTGGGATCGGATTCGGGTGAGGAGTCTAAAATCACATCAGTTGGTTTAACAGGTAAAATCAGTGATGGATATGATTCTAGAAGTGAATTGTTTCACATAAGGGTCATAATGAAGCATACTAAGGTCGACACATTGATAGATAGTGGATCTCAATCTAACTTGATTTTATAGGAAGTGGTTAAACAATTGGGATTAAACACTCATATTCATCATAAACCTTACTCACTTAAATGGATAAGAAACAATCATAAATTGCATATAACAAAGGAATGCACTTTAAAGTTTGCAATTTCATCAAAATTTGTGGATGAGGTAATGTGTGATGTGGTGTCACTCAATGAATGTGGAATGGTCTTAGGCAGTCCTCATTTGTATGATCGCAAAGAAATCTTCTACATGGAACATAATCAATATCACTTAATCAAAGAAGGCAATGAATATGTTGTACATGCTCATCACTTAAAAGCAAATCAATCTCTACAAACATTGGAACAATTAAGGAATGTTGAAATTACTAAGACAACTGAGAGGAGGGGGGTGAATCAGTTGTTATTGTGCTTAAACAATTTTAAGTCTATTAAAACATTCTTAATCTTTCTTCAAGTGATCATCAATATTATACAACATATGGACAACATAAATAATGAGCATCAGTCACACATAATATATACACAAAGACATATTTTCACGAGGAAACCCATAAAGGGAGAAAACTTCTTCTTCTTCGAAATGATAGGCAGTCTTTTAAGTTCTGTACATCATCTATAATTGAGCACCAACTCAATGTGAGGCTACTACCTCTGTTTTACAAGCTCCAACTTGTTTGAGAGCACCAACTCTCTGGTTTATCTAGCACCCACTAGAAGGAAGTACCAACTCCCTGAGTGTTCCAACACCAACTGGATGGAAGCACCTACTTCCACTTATACAAACACCAACTTGCATATACAAAACTCTGTTTTTTCCCAAGCACCACCCTGCCACCCTGTTTTCTAGCCACAACTATATGGAAGCTACACCTCTCAATATTCAAGCACCAACTTGAATATCAGAGGACCAAAGTCCTCCCTATCACCACCCTACCTCCCTGATTATAAATAAATGATTGAATAACCAAAAACACTGATAAATCGATTCTTACCACTTCTTCTTTGTTCTGTAAATATGGTTTGCTTCTAACTGTTCTGCAATTCTTATCTTACTCTGTCTGTTATGCAATTCTTCTCTTCCTCTATCTTTTCTGCAATTCTTCTTTGCTTCAAGTTGTTCTGCAATTCTTCTCTTGCTTCTGTCTATTCCTCATCTGTTACTCATCTCTGAGTTTTATCTCACACTGCGCATACTATAATTTTCCCTTTTCTTACAGTTCAACGCATTTTTCATTCAGAATGACCAACCTTCCCCAGTCATTGCATCTCCATTTTATCCTATACCACCTATTCACTTACACCTTGAATCTCCAAGAAAACGCATCAACAACTGAATCGCCAACCGTCCAAGAATCATGATTCAGTTCTACTAACTGAATCGTAACTGATCGATTACCTGTGAGGTGAAACAGTAACCCTTCGATCAAGTTTCCAATTAACCAGTACCGTTGGATTAAATCCACAGGATTTCGCATTTATCTCATATGCCCATTAGCTGTGATCGAGCGCTAAACAGAGTTTGAATTTTGTGATTTCGCATCTTGGCATTCCTGTGATGAAGGGTCTTGACACTCCAATTCGCGATCGCCGAAACTCTGAGATGGAACTTATGAACTTTATCAAGCCTGATCAACGGTCGAGATCTCCAATGATCCGATGGTCCAGATCTCATCGCGATCTCACATATCACGATTCCTGTGATGAAGGATCTCGATACTCCAAGTCACGATCATCGAGACTCCGAGATGCAGCTTAACACCGCTAGCTTCTTCCTCCATCTTCCGCAGATGTAACCACTGGCTGTGACCATAGCCTTATTCGAAAATGCATTTTGCACTTTCACGTCTCAGGTATTCTGTGATGAATCCTCTCGACTCTCCATGTCACGAACTTTGAAATAGAGCTTGGCTTCTCTAGCTCTTCTCTCCATCTCTCGACAATGTGACCACGAGATATGACCACTTGCCAATCAAATGAGCACTTCACTCCTTTGACTTTCCAGTCAGTGAAACATTAATCCCTTGCCACATGTCCCTCTTAGATCAACGGTCAAGATATTATCATGATTTCGCAACTTCATGGGCCTTCGTCATGCTTGATCAATAGTCCACGATCTCGATGATTCGATGGTCCAGATATTTTCGTGATCTTGCATATCGTGAGTTCCCACACCATGCTCCGTTGACTCCTCCAATGTGCAAGTGAGCGAAATTCCAATCGCTTGCCACATGTCCTATGACTCCAACGGTCAGGATTGTTATCACGATTTTTCATATCGCGAGTTCGAGCCTCTTTCCTTTGGATTTCCTAATCTTCAAAACTATGAAACAAAACCTTTGTCGTGCTTTGACTGTTTTCCTCCTTCTGAGCTTACACTGTTGACCTTGCCATTATCTCTATGCTACTGATTGTGCTGATCTTCACCATTAATGACAAATACGCATACTCTGCCTCTGTCTAAAAACATGCCAACAAGGAAGACAACTTATGCAAGCAACACACCTATAATTGTACCAAATCAAGCAATTGATCTTAAGCATGAACATGAGATGATTGTAGAATGGAAGTTCAATCATACTTTTCTTCAATATAAGCTAATGTCGTGCATGTACTACAAACATATTAGCTCATTTGCAATCATATTTATGATGTTATCATTGCTAATGTTTTCAACATGGATGGTAGTGGCTTCAGTAAGATGTGAAAGAGTACAAGTGGCTAACAATATGTTGTCTGTCATGGGTTTTTTGCAATTGATCTTGATGAGACATGTGCACATGACATAATTTAAATATAGAGAACAAGTGGGGTGGCCTATCCCACACTTGATGACTAGCTAGTACCCTTTTGGAGGACCAAAAGGTCTTAGTGGGGAGGTGTGATCCAAATGGATCTTGAAAGGCTCAAAACTAAAAGTTCCCAAATTTTCAATAAAACAACATGATCACGAAGTTCTCATCGCAAGATTTATGGTGGCACAAGCGAATCGAAAAACAAAGTCTGTATGCAAAAGTTATCGCAATCTAAAGTTTGGATCAAACAGGTAAACAGTCAATTGGTCAAAGGACACGTGGAACATTCTGGATTTGACATGTGGCATGAAAAAGGTGACGTGGAAAAGTGAATAATTGACACATGGCAGGTTGCATAGGTGACAAGTGGCATATGAGCATCCAGGGTCCCCTATGGGTAATGTATTTCCATCATGGCAAGGTTTTGTTTCTGCACTTAAAAAGCAATTTTATCCTTTGGGTTATAAAGAGAAGGCTTTAATTGAATGGCAAGGTCTTAAAATAAGAAAGGGAAAAACAGTTCAAGAATACACAGATGAATTTCATAAGATGGCTTTAATGTTAGACATTCCATTACATACCCAAGAAACTCTTACGAAGTATATAGGAGGTTTACCTGCACATATTCGTAACATTGTATTTATGTTTGGGCCTACTAGCCTTGATGATGTTTTTGTTCAAGAAACATACATTAAGGCAAGGAAAACTGGAGTTGGTGTATCAGGGGAATCGTCTTCGAGGAAAGAGGACAAAATAAAGGGGAATGGCAAGAAAGCAAATTTAGTGAAAAGAAGGGAAGAGAAGATCTCTTGGAAGCATTGCAAGAAAGAAGGGCATGATGATGACCATTGCTGGAAATTGCATCCCAAGAAGAGACCAAAGTGGTTCAAAGAAAGGAAGGAGAGGAAAACAATTGCAACAACAACACGACCAATAGACTTGGGATCGGATTCAGGTGATGAGTCTAAAATCACAACAGTTGGTTTGACAGGTAAAATTGGTGATGGATATGATTCTAGAAGTAAATTGTTTCACATAAGGGTCATAATGAATCATACTGAGGTCGACACATTGATAGATAGTGGATCTCAATCTAACTTGATTTTAGAGGAAGTGGTTAAATAATTGGGATTAATCACTCAGATGCATCATAAACCTTACTCAGTTAAATGGATAAGCAACAATCATAAATTGCACATAACAAAGAAATACACTTTAAAGTTTGCAATTTCATCAAAAGTTGTAGATGACGTATCCTATGATGTGGTGCCACTCAATGAATGTGGAATGGCCTTAGGCAATCCTTAATTGTATGATCGCAAAGCAATATCCTACAGGGAACACAATCAATATCACTTAATCAAAGAAGGCAATGAATATGTTGTACATGCTCATCACTTAAAAGAAAATCTATCTCTACAAACAATGGAACAATTAAGGAAGGCAACTTATGCAAGAAACACACCTATAATTGTGCCAAATCAAGCAATTGATC
>JASDQU010034647.1:0-11251 GCA_032191745.1 Picea mariana | reverse complement strand
CCATTTTGGAATCTTTGCTTCCTTATTTTAAGGATTTCTTCATTCAGTAATTTCATGTTTTGAACCTTTCTTCAATGTATTTCTAAACTGTAAAAAAGAAGGGGAAAGAAGATGTTTCCCTCTTGTAATTCAATGGGGGGATCAATTACTGTTTCAGGTGATCTACAAATGCCTTGTGGAAAAAGTTGCATTATGGCAGGCATTTCTGACAGAAACGTTTGCATAGTGGTCACAACAATTACTTCCATGAGAATATATGCCACTACAGAATCAACAAGAGACCATATCTCAAATGGAAAGCTCATGTCTACATGAAGAAAAATCTGAAATCCAGTCTTCTATGTTCATAACAACTTCTGGACAATATTGAAAATTGGAACATCGCTTTTAATCCTTCATCAACAATAGTAGAGTAGTAGAACAGAATTCTACAACATTCTTGTACCTGTATAAGAAACTCAGAATAGGTATCAAAACGTTGTAGTTGTGTTTTGAAAATCCATTAAGAAGAGACAAATTGTACTCCATTCTTACGATCGTGGGCTTGTAAGTATTATGTGACTCTCCTCAAATGGACTCACACCCTAGTTTTGTGGATCTGGGCCTGTAGGTACATTTTCAAGAAAGAAAGAGGTTTTGGAGAGCTGTAATTCAACAGCTTGAGTATTGGTAAATTATATTTTTATGTTGGATGATATATACAATTTTTGAGACAGAGAAAATAAGCATAATTTTGGTATCATATTTAAAACACATATTTGCAGGGGCGTTATTATCTACAGGAATTAAAATTTTGCAAAGGATGTGATGGATCATTTACTAAAGTCTTCCATGAGGGCATATATGATTCTTGCAAGGTTTTGATAAAAGCTTTATGATTTTGTGAGGAAAAGATGAAGGTGATACATTGTGGCGATATGGAGATCCAATGTCCTCCTTGCTTAGTTGTTTCTAATCAAATTTTCGACCATTATATCAGACAGTTCCTTGCTGAAACACCATGGAAATGTATAAGACAATGATGAATTCACATGTGAAAAATATTAAGAAAATTTGTGGTAAAATCAGGTGTAGAAAAAGATTTCATCCTCTTGCAAATCAAAGGAGGATTAATTACTCTTTTAGACCTTAATTTCTCCTCCAGTTCCTTGGAACACCCATTCCTCTATGTTTGTTTCATTGTTCCATGTCTCGGCCATATGGTTATATTGCTACTCATAATTTCCATTTTGGAGAGTTCCCTCTTTGTATGGTTTCTGTTGCAAAAGAATGTGTGGGGAGTCATGTAGTTCTAAAAAATGCGACTAAGTTTCCATAGCAAGTTTATCAGTAGTGGCTAGAATCTCATGTGGGAAACTTTGTGGAGCTCCTTGGAGAGACTACAGGGCCCTTCAACATTCAACAATATACATCTCAAAATGTAGTTTGCACTGTTGAAGTTTGAACAACATAAAGGATTTATTTATGACAGGAAAATCTAGCAATGGCAGTGCAGAGAGATAAGATTGAATCATCCTGGTAGTACAGTTGGGAAGCTTGGGCAGATTTTGTAGCTAGAAAATGGTATTTTCCTACTTCATTCGGCATGAGTACATGCCAACCCTCAGGCATGGGGGATATGTTGGGATGCTAATTTGATACCTTTTACACCATCAGTTGGTCCCCTTCTTGACCTTTTTAACATACCCGTGTGTTAACACATAAGATTGATCATATCAAGGAGGATTTATGGTTTTTATAGCCTACAATTTAACCATTTATCCAGGGATTATATCATACCATCAACTAACATCCTCCTCGAAGTGTGCAAGCTATATTTGAGTTGGCGCTGCAAACTGGCGCTACAAACTAGTTAAGGAGGAGTGTTGTAGCTTGGATAGGTTGCAGGCACTTACATTCGGACTTATCAACATCCACAATATCCTTAGGACCATCAGATACTCCATGAGGGTTTTCATCCTGTTTGAATGTCGAGAAAGTGGTTTTGGATGTTTTTCATTTGGGCACTACGAACTGGTAGACAGGGGCACTACGAACTCATTTCATGTAGCAATTGCTTCTAAAAATTTGATCATAACTCCAAAACGGTGATGTGAGCTTTTATGAAAATTTGTTTGGAGGAGAATGATAATGGCATTGACTTGCTAACCAAATTTGATCCTAACCCAGTTTGTAATTCGAGAGATATAATTAAAACACCAGTGTGTTGCAAACTGGCGTTGCAAACTCCCTGTTTTGCATAGTTGTTGGATATTCTCCTTGTTTGGAGGTTTCCACCTGTCAAGAAAGGTTTGAATGGTCTCCTAGGATGGACATGAGGTGCATGTGTTCCATCTCTAGATCAATCAGGATGACCTATTTCAAAAGGCATTTATCATCATAGACAAAATCCCAAAAAAATAGGAATTTGTTAGGATTTTGTTGGAATCTTTTGTAACAAGGCTCCTAAATGGAGGATGATCCTATGTAACTCCTTGGTTTCGACCTCCTTAGGGTAGATAGATATTATTCACTATAAATGAAAGGGTTTTTTATGAGAAAAGGGTTGGATTCATGAGCGAAGAGAGGAGAGAGATGGAGGAGCCGTTTTAGTTGCTCATTCGTAAGCCTGAGGGTCTGTTTGTAATGACATTTTCTGCCATTAAAAATTCATGAGAGTTGTTATCAGATTGTCTTATGTTTTTTTCCATTTCTTTCTTATCTTCTTGTTTTAAAATATTGCAGGTTTTGAGGATCATAGTTGCCATTGATGGATGGACTCATGAACATCAGAGGATCTAATGTAGCTTGCCCATTTAATCATTGTTTATTGTCAAAATAATTTGTATCTGTTTGCAGAAAGGATATTTGTACAATGGATGTTCTTCCTTTTGTCATATTCACCATGCTTCTACTCATCATTATATATCAATTTCGTCTGATATACAGTTTGATTTCCGTTGATCTGTAGGATGTTGTGACTCCTTTCCCAATGGAATTCCTCTGTAGACAATATGTTTCCCTCTCCCTTTCTTTCTCATTGTTGTTGATCCACCTACTCAAACCAATTTAATCCATTTATATTCTGATGGGTACTGGGATTCACTTACATCAGTCAAAGTGTGACTCTCACTGCTAACATTTTTGGCGTTGTTGTCGTGGATGACAATGAAGACACCTTCCCTAGGTGAACTATGATGACTAGATATAGCTTTGGATGGTGAACTGAAGCTAGACACTTTTAGACTGCTTATATTTCACCATGGAGACTCCACTGGTTAGATATATATTGGCGACTCCACTGTTCAGATATCTATTGGTGACTCCATTGTTCAGAGATCTATTGGCAACCCCATTGTTTTGAAATGGACAAGATCCTATCTCAGAGGTATTCTTTCTGTGATTTTTCAAAGATAGTCGGTTTTCCAAATCCAATTCCTAGTAGAGATGTATGGGAAGGTTGTCTTCCCATATTTAGAGGAGAATATTGGGAAGTACCAACTGAACACTTGCTAGATTTCCATGATTTTATTCATCGATTTTAGGTCGTGCATGAGGATGTTCATATCAAGCTTTTCAGGTACTCATTAGAGTTAATAGCTAGTGATTGGTTCTGATCTCTTCCAGTTGCCAGTATCAACTCTTTGACATGTTTTCATGCTACTTTCAATTTTTTTTGTAAGGAGTATTTTTCTGCTGAACATCTTTATGAAAAATGTCGTGATGAGTTTTCTTTACTTTGTAAAGAATTTGCTTGTCATGGAAAGCATACTTGTGATGAAGAATTTTCCATATAAGAAAGTACTTTTCATGATGATAAAGAGGTTTTTAATGATCTTCATTATGATATTCCTTCACAAGAAAATGGACTAGAAGTAGATAGAGATGTCTCTGATACACTACTTGTTGACATCTCTCATTTTCAGCTTGATTACTACAAATGTAAAAATGAGCTAGTCCCAACTATAGATCTTGAGATCCCATTTCATATTCACCCATATTCACTAGAAATTGGTGAAAAGAGTGGAAATATATTGCAACAGCTTTCAAGCCAGCCCATGCTTCAATCAGCCAAGGGGGAATTCATTGATGAGCCACAACAATTTTTGTACGGATTTCAAGATATCGTTGTTATCTATATGGAGATGTTTTTTAGCAATAGATTTTCATCTGTTGTCATCATAAGAAAAAAGTTCATGAATTGTAAGTATGATTTTTCAAGGTAGTATGTGTGGCTGCCATTATGTCTCTATTGTTACTTAGTGCCCAGTTGTCGAGATGAGGATGAAGATCATTCAGTCACAAAGTTATTTATATGGTTACTAGGGAAATTTGTATATATTTGAAAGTTCAGTTTTTCAGTAGTTAGGAGTAGGAATGTATATAAATAAGTTTCTCATGCAAGCATTTGGTTTTCAATTTGAATGCAACCTTCAATTTGCATTTGGTTTGTAGTGGTTTTTGTTTTCAGTGTGTGAATGTTCTATGTTTTCAATAAGGAGCGGAGGTTCTCTCAGGCATACATATTTTGTGGACAGAGATGGAATGGCTAAGGCATTGGAAATGCATGTTCTTGGCAGCTCATAGGGATCATGCCATCCCCTATGGAGCCATATGTTAACACATAAGATTGATCATTTCAAGGAGGATTTATGGTTTTCAGTGCCTACAATTTAACCATTTCTCCAGGGATTATGTCATACCATCAACTAACAATCTCCTCGAAGTGTTCAAGCTATATTTGAGTTGGCGTTGCGAACTGGCGCTACGAACTAGTTAAGGAGGAGCATTGTAGCTTGGATAGGTTGCAGGCACTCATGTTCGAACTTATCAACATCCACAATAGCCTTAGAACCATCATGTAATCCATGCATTTTTTCATCCTTTTTGAAGGTTGAGAAAGTGGTTTTGGATGTTTTTTCCTTTTGGCATTGGGAACTGGCATACAGGGGCGCTGCAAACTCATTTCCTGTAGCAGCTGCTTCTAAACATTTGATCATAACTCCAAAATGGTGATGTGGGTTTTTCTAAAATTTCTATTGGAGGCGAATGGTAATGGCATTGACTCACTGACCAAAATTCAGCCTAACCCATTTTGTAATTCGAGAGATATAATTAAAACACCAATGCGTTGAAAACTGGCACTACAAACTCTTTGTTTTGCATAGTTGTTGGATATTCACCTTGTTTGGAGGTTGCCACCTATCAAGGAAGGTTTTAATGGTCTCCTAGGAGTTAGTTGAATATCAAGGACATGTGTTCCATCTCCATATCAATCAATATGACCTGTTTCAAAAGGAATTTATAATCATAGACAAAATCCCAAAAAAATAGGAATTTGTTAGGATTTTGTTGGAATCTTTTGTAACAAGAATCCTAAATGGAGGAGGATACTATGTAACTCGATTTCGACCTCCTTAGGGTAGATAGATATTATTCAGTATAAATGAAAGGATTTTTTATGAGAAAAGGGTTGGATTCAAGAGCCAAGAGAGGAGAGAGTTGGACGAGTAGTTTTAGTTGTTCATTTGTAAGCATGAGGGCCTGCTTGTAATGACATTTTCAGCCATTAAAGATTCATGAGAGTTGTTATCAGATTGTCTTCTGTGTTTTTCCATTTCTTTCTTATCTTCTTGTTTTAAAATATTGCAGGTTTTGAGGATCATAGTTGCCATTGATGGATGGACTCATGAACATCAGAGGATCTAATGTAGCTTGCCCATTTAATCATTCTTTATTGTCAAAATAATTTGTATCTATTTGCAGAAAGGATATTTGTACAATGGATGTTCTTCCTTTTGTCATATTCACCATGCTTCTACTCATCATTATATATCTATTTTTTTTATATACAGTTTGATTTTCTTTTATATGTAGGATGTTGTGACTCCTTGCCCAATGGAATGCCTCTATAGACAATTCGTTTCCCTCTCCCTTTATTTCCCAGTATTGTTGATCCACTTACTCAAACCAATTTAATCCATTTATATTTTGATGGGTATTGGGATTACACTTACATTAGTCTAAGTGTGACTCTTAGTGCTAACACCATGCACCCATTTACTATGTTTGATACCGCGTTTACCCATACTTTTGATGTTAATGTGCCTAACAAGCTTAATATTGTTAATTGTCATAATTCCCTTCGTTTTTAATGATTTAGAGAGGATTTGGATTAATCTTGCTGATGAAGGTTTTTGACAGGTTTGTTCCCACACCTTCCAAAACCCATGTGAGCATTCTTGATTTGGGTGAGCGCACATATGTCAACCTACAAACCTGGGTACTAGAACAGTTGGTGGTCCCTAGCCTTGATTATGGGTTTTTAGTTAAAAAACATGTGAATTTGTAGAAATCAACTTTTGGGGAGATTTTTTGGGCAAATGAAGAAGAATATCGAAAATCCCAACATGGGTTTTGTCTAGAACATCCCCCTTTAGTTGATTCACAAGTGGTTTTGGAAGATGATGAAGAATCTGGAAGATATGGGCATTTTTCCAATATGGGTTTGCCCAGATTTCATGTTGCACCCACCTTCTCCAATATTCTAAACAATGGATGCACCCAGCCAACAAAGGAACGAAATAAATTCTATTTTCAGATATATTTGTGGTAAATTGATTAAATGTAATTATATCTTGAGTTGTTCTTCAACCAAGATCCACCAAAAACATAGAAAGACAATATTTTGTAAATCTATTCATGATTGACAATTTAGATTTAGAAGAATTGGTTCCAATTCACCCCCTGCCTCTTTCTATAAAATGTATGAGCGAGGTAGAGAGGAAAAGGGGAGCTAGATTACAGAATTGAAGAAAGAATGGAGAATTATTGATGCATTACATTGTGTATCGTTGAAGATGTTTTCTGCAATAAACTGGTTTCTGATCTATTCCTGCAAGTGAAGATTTGAGTACAACCTAATATTGTAGATCTTTCCCACAACGTGTTTCAAGATTGGAAGGGACCCCATGCTGGAATATGTTGTGTTGTTTTCATTTACTTTTAGTCAAATAGATATGTTTTGCTTTCCATTTCAATCATTCGTTATGTTGTGTATTTGAAGTCTGCTACATAAACTGATTATTTGTTGAAGATTGAAGGACTGGTCTGCTTGATAAGTGATCACAGGAACGTTTGGGGAAAATTGTGGTTTGTGTCAGGAAAGCAATTCAGTAACCCTTGTCCAGTAATACAGTTATGTGGTGTATTTTAATTTTGTATATCAACCTATTTATTGTTGTGTGATTCTTTCAAATGTTTAAATATTTGTCTGAGTAGATCACTAAAGGACCACCATTGAAGACTCATGAATTAGTTTGTTTCACACATAAAATCACATGAACATTCACAGTAATGAAATATTGTGGCTCTGAGCCCAACAAAATCTAAGTGATCTTGCATTCCAGTGACAAGTTGTAGTCCTATGGTGGCAGTCGGTTGATTTTATTTGGTTTGGATTTCCTAGCAATTTTCAGCATCAATTTAGAATAGGCTCTCATTCTTCATTTCTTGTGCTTGCACCTCAAAGCTTATGAGCCCCCATATTGATGATTTGATGTCCAAAATTTATACATATAAATTTCCATACAATGGCATCCTCCAATGTTTTTGGCTCATCAAATTCAATTATGTCCTCATAGAACTATGGAAATCCACTAAGGAAATATTGTATCCTTGGTTTCTCATCCTTGAGGTAAGGAACATACCTCAACAGTTCCAAGAATATCTTGGCATAAGAATCCATGGTAATTTGTCCCAACTTATGTTCATATAAATATTTGATCTTCCCATTAAAGTACTTGTCTGATAGGTAAGCCTTCCTGAAATACTTCTCAAATTTCTTCCAGGTCAGCTTGCTCTCTTTCAACCCTTTGAATTCCTTAATATCGTCCCACCATATCAAGGATCCATGATTCATATTGAAGATGGAAATCTTTGGTTTTGTATTTTCTGAGTATTATATACCTGAAAATACTTCTTCAATCCCAACAACCAAGCCTCGGCTACTTCTCCCTTCTTGACTTCTCCATCAAAAGTAGGTGGCTTAGCCTTCTTGAACTATCCAGTCAAATAACTCTATGAATATCTCTTCTTCTTATCCTTGGGAATACTCTATCCAGTGTCACTACTGGACAACTCTTTGGAAGTAAAATTCCCACTAGATGACCTTGTGGAAATGTTTCCACCCGATCTGCCTTTCTTGGCATTCTAATGCCTCTTCTTTGAAGAACTCCTTCCTATATCGCTATGGCTTAGTCTATAAAATGAAGGGGTTTTCAACCTTTATGACTGCCAAAATTTTTCATTACTAGTTGTTGGGACTTGCAGCAGGTGCTTATGAATTTATGAAAATCTCTACAATAGCACTACATTCAACTCTTCCTTCTCAACCTGAGCTCTCATGAGCCTCTCATTGTCTGCCTTCAGACTTCTGACAATGGATACCAAATATAGAGGGGTTTCTCTAGCCCTCCGACCATCAAATTCCTCATATCTAAGGTGTGAGGTGTCTTCCATGCTATGTTGCACCATTCACCTCTACTTGCCTTTTAGTATGTCCTATATGTTGAAACAACAAACCATTGTTAGCCATTACATCAAAAAATCATGTTAAGTATGCATTCTTAGTAAAATTAAAAAGGTGTTTTAAAAAAATCAAGTGATCTCAGCATCCCATTCAAACCTATAGTTTGAACTCTTCTCTAATACCATTCTATAGCACACYCGACCCCCTAACCCTCTTAGGCTAGTGGGATGTTTTATTCTCTTTCTCTTTCCTCGAGGCAAGTATACAAGATTACTTTCCTTGGTTTTATCTCATCACTATTTAGTGAATACTTCTCTTATCACAATACTTATTGTGTAAAATCTTACTCATTCAACCCCTAAACTACTAATGA
The DNA here is from genome assembly GCA_032191745.1 of Picea mariana. Lineage (NCBI taxonomy): Eukaryota > Viridiplantae > Streptophyta > Pinopsida > Pinales > Pinaceae > Picea > Picea mariana. The sequence continues at coordinate 2,369 of JASDQU010034647.1, read as the reverse complement.
TATGCTTCCATGGAGCTCGCTACAACGACTAGGGACCTATATGCCCTTCATGATCTAGGTATAAATCGGTGGCCACCCACCTATTCCACTGGCTCAAAACAAGGGTTTCCACATTCGCATTTTTTCTATAACATTTCGAGTCCTAAACTTTTGGGGCCATTTTGAGGCCCCAGAACTTTCTAACTAGCTATCGTGTAGCCCAAATGAAGATCGTGTGCAAAATTTATGCCCTTAGGAAGTTGACACACTAACTTACCCCATCAAGGCCCACATGACTTTTGGTATTTCATCTTCCGGGGTTAGGGTTTTGGATTTTCTTTATGTTAAAAAGGCCTCTAGAGCCTCATTGTAAAAATTATCATCTTCTTTCAAATGAGCACAGTCGTCACATCTCTTCTCAGAGATAACTCGCCACCATTCTAGGAAGCTTGTTTCAGTCTTCATTTTACAGTTTTTCCATATTTATTTATTGAATAGAAGCCAAGTTTTATTGTATCTCTGTTATTTTTCATTGTATCTCTATGTTAATAATATATATGTATATTCATTTCTTTCTGCTCATAAAATTCGGATCAGTGGTATCGGAGTAGGATGCTCATTGTTATTATAGTGCATGTCCCCGATGAGGTAAGGGTACAAAGAGTTGGGTCTCGAGCTAGTTTCCCTTGAGGACCACTGCTCTCATCATCCCAAGTGGCATCCCATGGCGGAAGAAAAGAGAGACGTGGGAGTATAATATCCCATCAATATGTTTCTCGTGCAAGCCCTCGCGCAACAGAGGAACGGGATGTTGGAGAATTTTTATCAAATCCTTCAATGATTGTCGACAATAACAAGGGTGTCTTCTTCAAGCAGTCGTTTTGGAGACACTAATCCATTCAAGGTACAATTTAATTTTGATATTCCCGTATTTGAAGGTTAGATCAATGCGGATGCTTTAGAAAAATGGTTAAATTTGCTAGAAGGTTATTTACCTATTCACAATTTTTCCGATAGATAAAATATCACCTTTGTGCTCCTAAAGGCTCTCCCCCATGTCAAACATTGGTGAGAAACTTACTGGGAGAAAAATTCCACAGAGGAGTCTAGAATATTTCGGGTCGATCCCACTTGGGATTTATTTATGGATGGGATCAAGGAGCAATATTACCCTGTGAGAAACTATGATGACCAGTACATGAGATGGATCATGTTGTATCAAAAGCGGGATGAAATAGTGTCAGAGTTCAAAAATGCCATCCATACCTTGCACACCAAGCTGGGTATAAAAGACTGTGAGCGGCATCTGGTTCTGAAATATCATGGGGCTCTACACAAGTACATTGTAACACCCTTGTTTCCCCCAACTGGTGATTAATCATTAATTATGATCACCATGCTATAGCATGGGAACAATGCAAATGTATTATTGTTTATATTTCTAATAATTTATAGTGGGGTTGAAGCCTTGAAGTACTCGCCATGATATCACTAGAGGAAAAAAGTGAGGAAACTGTGGAGAGGGTTCATTATGTCAAAATGACCCAAATTTCTCCTTACTGAAATAATAAGCCTCATCCTGATCCCAAGGAGAAATCAGTTAATGAGAAAAGGAATGGTGGTTGAACAATCAACTACCCCAATGAATGGAAGCGTGGAGGGTTTGGTTGGGGAGATAGAAAACTGTCAGCCCGAAGTACCACAGAGGGAAGTTTTTCCTGCGGGCCTAGACTGACCCAAGTTTCCTTCTGATAGAAGGAACAAGACAGGTCCAGAACCTTCCTGAGGAGGAGAAAGGAATTCAATAATAGACATGAAGGAAGACAAGAAGGAGACACACCGAGAGGGGAATGTGTGACCTGGATATGCAGAAGAAAAGAGGAAGAGCGCGTGAGGATCTCTAGCTGAGAGGAAGAAATTAAATCTTGATAAGTTGTTCTAGTTACTGGAGAGAACAAGAGAGAGGATCTCAAATAATTTGCAGAGAACAACACTTCAGCAGAAAGTCACGATCTTGATGTTGAGGGAGCATCTGATAAACCTCACAGAGGTTGTGACAAAGAGAGAGAGAGTCTCTAATAAATTGCAAAATTTCCCTAGTGGCATCATGGCTTGGCACGGGGATGGCCAGATTACTAAGAATGAATTCCTCTGAGCCTATGGTTAGGTGGAAAGGCAAACTCCCACATACAGTTGGTTGTTGATCGACTGTAATAGATACGTATTTCATTTACCCTGTGCACTTGAATTGAAATGCATGATTTTAATGTTTGTAATTGTGATTAATTTTGTTTCACGTGAAAGTAATGGTTATAATACTTACTCCTCTTCTTTAATTTGTTGCATTCGAATGGGTGTAAGGTGACAAGCTTGGCCGCCAGGCTGGTTCA
>JASDQU010034646.1:0-17113 GCA_032191745.1 Picea mariana | reverse complement strand
TATATATATATATATATATCTTAATGTGTAGGGCAATTAATGATGGAGTATATTATTAAGGCACTCTGTTATGTGAAATCATTGATTAAAAATCCAAACTTCTCTTGTATATCAACTTATTTAATAAAATATATGTTATTTAATTTAATCTCAACCAACTAAAAACAATCATACTCACTTCCAATATCTATTCACTTTCCAGTTTTCATTTATATCTAAAATTTACTAATTACAAATTACAATGTGATAATCCTCTATTAAAGAAGTCGTACTTGCCTCCATCCAAGGTACTTTTCCATGTCCAGATCTTAATCTCTAGTTGATGATATTTATCTGTTATTTCCATGACATTTTACATTGAATTTTACCATTTTCCAAATATTCATAAACATTTTTTTCAAATATTTATAAATAATATGAAATTTTGGGCTCATGCGTTACGCAATGAGTAACAAACTATAAATCTTCAAAAACATATCTAATTTTTGTATATTTTACTTTAATTTTTTTGTTATTATAATTAATAAATATATAAATGTTTAAACACACTTGTAAATATTATTATTGTTTTTTATGGTTTTGAAAAGATGTGAGTTAAGTATAATATTTATTGGGTAGAGTCAGTATATGTTGGCGAGTTGTGATAAGGCTATAAAGGTAAACGACCCTTGGGATAGAGTTCCACCCTGGTGGATTTCAGGATGCCTCGGCCCTTGCTAAGTCACAAGTTTCTGGTATATCTGGCTCGCGAGTTGTTGGATATACTCTTGGGTTAATTCTCATGGTTAAAAAAAAAGTATAATATTTTTGGGAGGAGTCCACCATTCATTTCATTAAATAAAATAAATAAAAAATAAAAAATTCCATTTGTATTTATATTTACTTTAAAATGAAAAGAATWTTTTTAAGGTAAAAAATTAAATTGTAATCGAAGTAGTATTTGGTTTCGTGTATGGGATTAAGGATTGAAAGATACTACCTATGTTTAAACAGTTTTTTGGTCCTATAGTAGGATCTAAAATTGTTTTTGATTGGCTAAGATCTCATCTAAGGAAATAAGTTTACAAGTTTATGACCCAAGACCCAAAGGCATATGGAAAAAGTGAAAATCTCCCTTGCGTGATAAGATCAATACGTACAAATCCCTAATTAAAAGGAAAAAAAAGGTGCTATATAAATAAATGGAAAGAGCGGATTTTACACCTATCTAAGCTTGATCCTAAGAAGTTCTAAAGGAAAATTCTAATTCACAATACTAAAGGAGTAAAGGGTATGAGAAGTTTATCAATGTTTATCTGCCATTTATAGCTAATTATTTATGTTCTGCATACTATTTTATATATGGAATATTACAAGTGTTATCAGAGCACCTTCATCGACAGAAAATTGTCGTTTAAATTTTTTTTCAAGGTAGATATGTATTCTGGCATCTTAAAGCTACAAAGATCTGTCGGTATGCACATAAACCCACAGTCAGGGATTCATACACGCAGGAAATACAAGTCGTACTTAAGAGCACATCTGTTGGCCACTCTTGCAACCCATGTTGGTACCCCTTTGAGTGGTAGTGCATCAAACATCACATGCATACGGATCGCCCTAGATCTCTTGAATCCCTCCATAGTTAAACCGATCGGTCACCTGACTTCTATAGTGCCACCAAGAACAGCGCTTGTGAAGATACTCTCTGGTACCTGAGTAGTCGGGTAGTACAGCTAAGGAAACGGTCTAGCCTCCTTAGTTGGTGCCTTGAGATATTGGGCCAAGTACTATTATTGGAACTCGCACGTATATCAGAAAGTTATAGCACAGGGAAAACCCTTTTTTGTAGAACCCTTGAATACCCTAACCCTTGGGATGGAAACAAAAATAGAATAGACAAGATATATTACCACACAATTGTGTCTCCTGCATTCAAGTTGCGAAATTACTACACATTTCTTCTTGTTAAGCATTTGGGCATTTTGTCACTGCAGTATTCTTCATATGAGAGTATAACTCCGTAGGAGTAAAAAAAAAAGTTTGGATCCTGTTGGCACCATTATTTGAGACATGTCCCATTGGATTCCTCTCTTCGCCCTTATCACAATCATACTTATCATTTTTCAGCAAAAAAAAATCCTAGACTCGACCCCCTTGCAACACCCTTATTTGGGCTTTACCCCATTGGATTCCCCTCATCTCCCTTATCATTGTGATACACTTTACCCATAACCCATTTTTTGTGTGGTGACAGCTACGCGGCCCCTTCACCACCCGCAGGTCAGAAGGTCCACGCGCACTCACAGGATCTTCTTTTTCCTGGCCCGAAGAACTCCAAGGTTCTTCTGATTCCCTATCGGGAATCTTCCTTACCCACAGATTCTCTCCGGCGCAATCCCCCTTTCTTTAGTTGTCGGAGGATCGGAACACGTGACTTCGCAAGTTCACTGTCGATCTCTAGGTTCTCGAATCCCCGAGACCCGATGGCCAGTCAATCGCTGACTTTCTCCTTCCGCTATCGGGACTTCGCTCTATCGCGACTTCACTACCCGTGATACCAAGTGCATGGGTTTCCAACCCCCGATACACGAGACGCCGAAATGTCGAAACTCGCGATCTCGCCACTCGCTGCACCGAACAACTGTTGATACCACTTCTGATATACGAGACGCCGAAACTCACGATCTCGCTCCTTCGCAGCTTCGCCACTCGCGAGATCAAATGACTCTTACCTCTACTCCCGATGCCCGAGACACCGATACTCATATATCGCTACCTCGCGACTCTCGTTGCATAGATTTGGAGTCTTGCCTCACGAACTCCCGATATGTCGATCCACGAGTAGAACCAACGCTCCTCGTGATCCTGATCAACGGCATCGTCCTCCTGAACCTCGAACCCTCTGGGGAATGTAACACCATATCACCCCTACAACTTTCCAAGACCTAACGGCCCTCGAAAACCTGCGAAATCTCCTCAGAGAATATCGACCGTCCGTCCCTTCCCAAGGAACTTTACGAAAAGACGAAGCGCTCTCATACAGAACTCGCCACCCTGTGCACAAACCTGCGACTCTCCTTACAAGCCTTTAAGGCACGACTTTGTCTATGCTGTCCTTCGATGAACTCGAAGGCCTATCCTTCCTGAGCTTTCCTCACAAATTCAAATCTCCCAGAAAGAAATTCTTGCACTCACTCCTTGCGGAAAATATTCAACCACGACTAAGTGTTAAAGCCTTCGATCCTGCGCACTCCTGCAGCAGAAATCTTTCAGTCCCCTTTTTCTCAGAATCGCAACCCTGAGACTTAGCTCGGCCTGCGCACTCCTTGCACGGCATTGTGCCCCTGCACTTCTAAGATGAATGAGAACAAAAGCTAACTCTAATTGAACCCTTCTGTCAACGCACTCCTTGCGGACAATTCAACTGCACTCCTTGCAGGAATCTCTTGGCTCAATTAGAGAAACAATTGAAACTCATTCACATTCCCTATCAGACTTCTATTCAACCATGAAATCACATACACAGCATATAAAAGCAAATGTATGACAGGAAGCAAACATCCATGAGCATAACATCAATACACAAGGAAATAACACAAACCATGAATTTGAATCAAAGCTTTCTTCTATTAATTCAAATGTCTGTACATGGGTGTTTTTCATACAATTCTCTGCGTGCTCTCTTCTCTTCTAAATGCTTCATAATAATACAATGTACAAGGAGGGTGTCTATATCCGTTTTCCCTCTTGGACTCTACGCTATCAAATCTCAAATTAAATTCCTGTCTAACTGCATTAACTATATTAAATGCCAACTATCTACCTAAGGACGAGAGCTATCCGCTCAAGGTCCATTACAATATACAAAGTGCGCTTCATTAAATCCACTCATTAATGTTTGCGCAACAATATCAAGGTGTTTTCAAAATTTGCGCTGGCTTCTGTCCAGTTGTCCTCCGCTCCACGCTGGCTCGCTTGATGAGTTGTCGATGCTCCTGCATCATACTCCTCGGCTTGAAAAATTTCATGGGCTCCTGTCCATGATCTCCTGCACGGTTTGTCCATGCTTCTGTATTACTGCTTTGTTCTCCCAGCTGGCATCTTCCACTGGGTGGTTCTTCCATTTAACCAGATACTCGAAGTATTCCTTTCTTCGGGTCTTCTTACCCACTCTCTTGTCTAGTATGCACTCCATTTGTTTCTTTTCTACTACTGGTAATTGTTTCATCCACTGGATCACTGGTTGCTCAGTTGCAGTTTCTGTTTCTCTAGCCTTGTATGGGTATAAATCTGCGATATTGAATATCGGAGATATTCCGATGCCATCCAGCAACTCAATCTCATAAGCATTTTCTCTGAATTTTCTCAAGACCTTGCATGGCCCGATTTTCTTCATCTTCAGCTTATTGTATGTTCCCCTTGGGAACCTTTCCTTCCTCAAGTGTGCCAGAACCAGATCGCCAACTTCAAACTGAAGTTGTCTCCAATGCTGATCTGCTCTGCGCTTATATTCCTAGTTTGAACTCTGCAACCGTTCCTTCACCTGACTGTGAAGTTCCTTCATCACCTCAGCGAATTCTTCTGCACTAGCACTGCTAGTAGCAGTCTGCTCTGAATCCCGTAATTCAGAAACTCCCCTCGGCTGCATCCCATATACAACCTGAAATGGACTTCTACCTGTGCTCCGATTCACCGAGTCATTGTATGCAAACTCTGCCTGCGGCAATATGTTATCCCAGCTACTGTGGTGCTCCGTCACCAAGCTTCTTAATAAATCTCCCAGACTCCTGTTAACCACCTCCGTCTGTCCATCCGTCTGAGGATGATACACAGAACTAAACGTCAAGTTAGTTCCTAGCTTCTTCCATAAGGTCCTCCAAAAATTCCCTATGAATTTTGTGTCCCTGTCCGAAACTATGCTTTTTGACAATCTATGAAGTTGAATGACCTCCTTGAAAAACAAATTTGCGATGTGAGTCGCATCGCTGGTCTTCTGGCATGGTATGAAGTGTGCCATCTTAGAAAACCTGTCCACGACCACAAAGATGGAATCAACACCTCTTTGTGTCCTCAGCAATCCCAATACAAAATCCATGCTAATCGCTTCCCACGGCCTCTCTGGTATGGGCAATGGCTGATAAAAACCTGCATTATGTTTCCTCCCCTTGGAATGCTAGCAAATCCTGCACCTGTCAACGAACCTTTTGACATCTGCTCACATCCCCGGCCAAAAATATGACTCATTCAGCTTCGCAAATGTTTTGTCATGGCCAAAATGTCCTGCCAATCCACCACTATGTTTCTCCTTCAACAGGTTCTCCCTCATAGAGCAATTTGGAATACACAGTTGATTGCCTCTGAACAGTAATCCTTCCTGGATCATATAATCTATCCATGGGATTCTATCTCTGAGACCTGGATTCTCAACTGCTTCATATGCCTCTGCAAAATCTGCATCTCCTGCGTACATATCCCTGAGATTATCAAAACCCAATGTTTTGACTCAAAACTCCTGCAAAAACAAACATTTTCTTCTCAAAGCATCAACCACTTTGCTAGCAATACCCAAAATGTGTTTAATCACAAATGTGAAATTCTGCATATACTCTACCCATTTCGCATGTTTCTGATTCAACTTCTCCTGTTGAGTCACAAACTGTAATGCATGATTATCACTGTACAATACAAATTCTTTTGGGATCAAGTAGTGCCTCCACTTCTTCAACGCTGTATGATAGCATAAAATTCTTTATCATACGTGGAGTATTTCAGTTTCGCCTCATCCAGCTTCTCACTGAAATATGCAACCGGCCTATCTTCCTGACTCAAGACCGCTCCTATGGCAAATCCACTTGCATCACATTTCACCTGAAATGTTTTCTGGAAATCCGGCAACACCAACACTGGTTGTTCCATGATCTTCCACTTCAACAGATTGAAGCTCTTCTTAGCCTCTATTGTCCAGTGAAAAGACTTATGCCGCTTCTTCATTGTGTCCATCATTGCTACGCTAATCCCACTGAAATTCCTGATGAATTTTCTGTAGAAACTAGCCAATCCATGAAAACTTCTCACCTCGAAAATATTTTTCGGTGATGGCCAATTCTTGATCACTTCTACCTTATCCGGATCCATCCTCAACTCATTTGCCGAAATAACAAAACCCAAATAAATGAGCTTTGTCTTTATAAATGAGGATTTCTTCATATTAATCAACAGCTTCTTCTGCTGTAGCTTCCTCATCACTGTAGCCAAATGCTTTAAGTGTTCTGCCTCTGATTTACTGTAAATCAGTATGTCATCCAGATACACAATGACAAACTTCCCGATGAACTCTTTCAACACTTCGTTCATCAACCTCATGAAGGTACTTGGTGCATTCGTCAAGCCAAACAGCATAACTAGCCATTCATACAACCCTTCGTTGGTTTTGAAGGCTGTCTTCCACTCATCGCCTTCTCTCATGCAAATCTGGTGGTATCCTCTCTTCAAATCTATCTTTGAAAAATATTTTTCCCCACTCAAGCAATCCATCAGATCATCCATTCTTGGAAATGGAAACCTATACCTGATGGTTATCTTTTTGATCGCTCTTGAGTCGGTACACATCCTCCAGCCTCCGTCTTTCCTCGGACTGAGTACTGTTGGAACAGCACACGGACTCAAGCTTTCTCTGACCAATTCTTTGTCCATCAAATCCTGGACCTGCCTCTTGACCTCTTCATTCTCTTGTGGCGTCAACCTGTACGCGGCTTTGTTCGGCAAACTAGCTCCTGGTATGAGGTCTATATGATGACTCACACTTCTCATCGGTGGCAACGAACGAGGTAATTCATCCACTATGATGTCAGCGAACTCTTCCAACAGTTCTTGAACTTCATCCGGTAAATCATCCACTCTTGTGCTCGTCAGAACAATCCTCGGCTTCCTGACAACAAAGAATTGTGGATCTTCTTTCTTCTCCACCTCTGTAAGAAGCTCCTTTCCACTCATGAGAAGTATTGTGTTGCTTACTTCCGGCCTCACCTCCTTATCTCTTATCGGAAGCAACCTATATGTCATCCCATTCTTCTCCAGGGTGTATGTGTTCATTCTCCCATCATGAATCACATTTTTGTCATATTGCCATGGTCTACCCAGCAATAAATGACATACATCCATGGGAATAACATCACAGAGTACTTTATCATTATACCCTCCTATTTTGAATTCGACTAAACACTGTTTAGTGACACATACCTGATGTCCCTTCTGTAGCCATGAAATGTCGTATGGATTTGGGTGATCAGTTGTCTCCAGCTCCAGTTTTTCCACCATCTCGGTTGAAACGAGATTATCTGTGCTACCATTGTCCACGATAACCTTGCACACCCTATCCTTGGTCTTGCAAGCTGTTCTGAATAGTCTGGTCCTTTGAGTTGAGTCCTCCACCTCCTTCCCAGGTGTTAAGAGAACTTTACGCATCATCAGCGACCTTACGCCTTCTGTGTCTTCAGCCTCAACATCACGCCTTTGCGCTTCAGTGATGTGAGCTTCCCCTCCATCCTTCTTTTTCTCTGGACACTCGTATGACTTGTGCCCATTCTTTCCACATGTGAAGCATGTGATTACTCCACCTCTTCCCCTACCTCGACCTCTAGTACGAGGAAAAGTGTTTGCATCAGCATAATCTCCTCGCTGATCATTTTGTTGTCCTCTCTCTTCAACATTTGGCCCTCGCTGTGAGGTTCCACCTCTTTCAACTTTACCCTGAGGTTTCTTCCATTCCTCCTTGGGCTTCTAGAATTTATCCTGGGCAACTGCCTTGCCTCTAGGCTGACTCCTGCCTCGCCCTCGTTGACCTTGCTTATGGCTCAGCTTCTCCTCAGCTTTTAGAGCCATTTGATAAGCATCCTCCACAGTTCTGATGGTAACTATACTCAATTCATCCTGAATGTCGTATCTCAGACCATTCAGATATCTAGCCACTTTCTCTTCATCTCTCTCCCGATGACCTGCTCTGATGTTCAGTTGATAGAATTCCTCAGTGTATTCCTTAACTGTCATCAGCTTCTGTCTCAGGTTCTGCATCCTCCTGAATAGTGTGATTTGATAATCTCTTGGGATGAATTTTGCCTTCATCTTCGTAATCATTCGATCCCAACTTTTGATCTTCTGCTTTCCTTTGTAGCGTCTGTCAGCTTGTAGCTCGTCCCACCACAATGATGCATGTCCTTTCAAGTGTGTGACAGCATGCTTGACTTTTTTGTCCTCTTCGACATCTTCGTAATCAAAGTATGTGTAGAGAGCTCTAATCCAGTCCAGTAGCTCTTCTGCATCCAGATTTCCCTCATAGACTAGAATGTCCATCTTCGCCTTCGCACCCATCCTGGAAATGGCTTTGATTAAGCGCTTAGTTGATGCATCCTCTGCTATGACCTCTTCTTCATGTCCAGCTTCCCTCTCGTATTCGAAATCACTAAGATCCCCTGCACCAACTGTGCGTCTCTGAGCTGTCTCCATCTCTTCAAGTCTTGCTCGGAGATCTCTCATCTGCCTCTCCATTTTTGGATTTCCTGTCGGCCTACCTCTTCTTTACACCTCCCTATCTTCGAGGTCAGGTGATTGTCTTTCTCTTCTCGGTGGCATGGCGAATTTACTCCTTCTCTTCTGCTACAGAAAGCAAAGAGATATTCCCGCTCCGATACCACTTGACGGCTACGCGGCCCCTTCACCACCCGCAGGTCAGAAGGTCCATGCGCACTCACAGGATCTTCTTTTTCCCGGACCGAAGAACTCCAAGGTTATTCTGATTCCCTATCGGGAATCTTCCTTACCCACAGATTCTCTTCGGCACAATCCCCCTTTCTTTAGTTGTCGGAGGATCGGAACTCACGACTTCGCAAGTTCACTGTCGATCTCTAGGTTCTCGAATCCCCGAGACCCGATGGCCAGTCAATTGCTGACTTTCTCCTTCCGCTATCGGGACTTCGCTCTATCGCGACTTCGCTACCCGCGATACCAAGTGCATGGGTTTCCAACCCCCGATACACGAGACGCCGAAATGTCGAAACTCGCGATCTCGCCACTCGTTGCACCGAACAACTGTTGATACCACTTCTGATATACGAGACGTCGAAACTCACGATATCGCTCCTTCACGGCTTCGCCACTCGCAAGATCAAATGACTCTTACCTCTACTCCCGAGGCCCGAGACGCCGATACTCGTATATCGCTACCTCGCGACTTCCGTTGCATAGATTTGGAGTCTTGCCTCACGAACTCCCGATATGTCGATCCACGAGTAGAACCAACGCTCCTCGTGATCCCGATCAACGGCACCGTCCTCTTGAACCTCGAACCCTTTGGGGAATGTAACACCGTATCACCCCTGCAACTTTCCAAGACCTAACGGCCCTCGGAAACCCGCGGAATCTCCTCAGAGAATATCGATCGTCCGTCCCTTCCCAAGGAACTTTACGAAATGACGAAGCGCTCTCCTGCAGAACTCGCCACCCTGCGCACAAACCTGCGACTCTCCTTACAAGCCTTCCAGGCACGACTTTGTCTATACCATCCTTCGACGAACTCGAAGGCCTATCCTTCTTGAGCTTTCCTCACAAATTCAAATCTCCCAGAAAGAAATTCTTGCACGCACTCGTGGCAAATATTCAACCATGACTAAGTGTTGAAGCCTTCGATCCTGCACACTCCTGCAGCAGAAATCTTTCAGTCCCCTTTTTCTCAGAATCGCAACCCTGAGACTTAGCTCGGCCTGCACACTCCTTGCACGGCACTGTGCCCCTGCACTTCTGAGATGAATGAGAACAAAAGCTAACTCTAATTGAACCTTTCTGTCAACGCACTCCTTGCGAACAATTCAACTGCACTCCTTGCAGGAATCTCTTGGCTCAATTAGAGAAACAATTGAAACTCATTCACATTCCCTATCAGACTTCTATTCAACCATGAAATCACATACACAGCATATAAAAGCAAATGTATGACAGGAAGCAAACATCCATGAGCATAACATCAATACACAGGGAAATAACACAAACCATGAATTTGAATCAAAGCTTTCTTATATTAATTCAAATGTCTGTACATGGGTGTTTTTCATACAATTCTCTGCGTGCTCTCTTCTCTTCTGAATGCTTCATAATAATACAATGTACAAGGAGGGTGTCTATATCTGTTTTCCCTCTTGGACTCTACGCTATCAAATCTCAAATTAAATTCCTATCTAACTACATTAACTATATTAAATGTCGATTACCTACCTAAGGATGAGAGCTATCCGCTCAAGGTCCATTACAATATACAAAGTGCGCTTCATTAAATCCACTCATTAATGTTTGCACAACAATATCAAGGTGTTTTCAAAATTTGCGCTGGCTTCTGTCCAGCTGTCCTCCGCTCCACGCTGGCTCGCTTGATGAGTTTTCGATGCTCCTGCATCATGTGGTCCCACCCACCTCTTATCGTTTTCCCTCTTCATCATGGCCCACACCCGTAGCCAAGACTTGGAAGCTCTCTTCAATTCCTTGTACTCTAATTTCACAGAAACCCAACAAGAAGTGAGATAGCTCAGTGCCATTGTTGCCACCATCAATAAAAACATGTATTCCTCCATCGATTCCAAAATAAAGGACATCAAACAGGACCTTGTTGCCCAGATTGAATCCTTTAATACTCATTTTTCCTCCTTCACTACGATGATTTGCACCAAGCTACATATCCCTACAGATCTTCCCTCATTTGACCCACCTTTGCAACCTGAAGGTGAAACTTCCTCTCATTCCTAGAATTTTCAGCCCCATCACTTTCAGCGTGACCTACACCTTCCACGTGTGGATGTGACCAAATTTGATGGCCCGGATCCCACTAGCTGGGTAACTCAAATGGAACATTATCTCTTTTTGTATGGAATTACAGATGAGCTGGCTAAACTCCGATATGGTGTTCTCCATCTAGATCAAGAACGTTGGCAATGGTGGCAATGGAGAAAAAATGCATGCCAAGGGTATGTGGCTTGGAAACAATTTATGGCAGAGCTTTATGAACACTTTGACAATGACACCAACGATTTAGGTCGTTTGACAAACTTGAAACAATCTGGCACAATGGAAGACTTTATAGCCGCTTTTGAGCGATTGTTTTTCGTACAGAGAGCATGTTTGATGCTTATTTCAAAGAATGTTTTTTCACTGGCCACAAGGATGAGATTCATGCCCATGTCCACATGGCTTAGCCTCAGAGTTGGGTGGATGCTACTAAAATAGATAAGGAAGCACAACAGGTTGTCTCTTCTCAAAACCAAAAACCCTCCTTTATTCCTCGCTCTAAACCAGTTACTCCCACTCCTACTTCTACTCCACTAAAGATCCAGAAATTGACCAGGGCAGAAATGGCTGAATGCCAACTCAAAGGCCTTTGTTATAATTGTGATGACAAATATTTCTTGGGCACAAGTGTAAGGAACAAAAACAAATTATGGCCATCTCAGAGGATCTTTTAGAAGATGATTTTGATGCTCCCCTTGTGGCCATGTCACCTGAACCCACTGACCTGACACCTCCCTCCGACCCTCCCGAAGTCGAACTGGTCATTTTCCTGAATGCTCTCACTAGCTTCTCTACCCCCCAATCCCTCAAGCTAATTGGTTACATTAAGCGTAGGAAGGTCATCATTCTTGTTGATAGTGGAAGCACCTATAATTTTATTCATCGCCGCATTTCCCAAGAAACTAATTGCTATATATGTGTCATCAATAATTTTCAAATCATGATTGCCAATGACAGGTCCATGAAATGTGGTGGGCATTTTGAAAATGTGCGGCTCCAAATTGGTCAGTACCACATGAAATCTCATATGTTTTCTATCAACATGGGCGGTTGTGACATTGTGTTGGGTGCAAAATGGATAAGGAGTTTGGGTCCCATTCTCATGGATTTTAAGGAATTAACCATGAAATTCAACTAGGAGGGCCAACAATATAAGTTCCAAGGCATCACCGTCAATTCCCTAGAGATCATAAGTTCTCATCGCATGGAAAAGCTACTCAAAAAAGGTCATTCTGGAATTGTTTCACAACTTTGTGCCATTCAAGTCACTTAGACACACTCTGTGTCGCAGGACCTCCAATCCATCCTCTCTAAACATCAAGTTGTTTTTTCCACTCTCTGGGCACTCCCTCCTTCCCATGGTGTTCATGATCATTACATTCCCCTTGTCCCCGGTAGACTTCCTCCCAATATCCGTCCTTATCGTCATCCATTTTCCCAAAAAAATGAAATTGAGGAAATTGTTAAATAATTTCTCAATGCAGGTGTTATTCATCCTAGTACGAGCCCCTCCTCTTCTCCTGTGTTCATGGTCCTTAAGAAAGAAGGTTCTTGGCGCATGTGTCCTGACTTCCACGCCCTCAAAAAACTCACCATTAAAGACAAATTTCTCATTCCTATCATTGATGACCTCTTGGATGAATTGAGTGGTGCCCAGTTCTTTACTAAACTCTATCTTTGTTCTGGCTACCACCAGATACGTATGAACGAGGAAGACATTTCTAAGACTGCATTTAGAACTCATGAGGGCCACTATGAGTTTTGGGACATGCCCTTTGGCTTGTGTAATGCTCCGTCCACTTTCCAAAGTCTCATGAATCATGTCTTCCGTCTTTTTCTCCGTCATTTTATCTTAGTTTTCTTTGATGATATCCTCATCTATAGTAAAACCTAGACAACCCATCTTGCTCATTTGGATCGAGTTCTCCATCTACTCTCTCAGCACCATCTTTTCCTCAAACAATATAAATGTCTTTTTGGCACCTCGGAAGTCAAGTACTTGGGTCATCTTGTTGGCAAGGCTGGTGTCACAGTGGATCCTAAAAAGATTGAAGCTATGTAGGATTGTCCCCATCCAAAGACTCTCAAAATCTTGCATGGATTTCTAGGTTTAACAGGTTATTATTGCAAGTTTGATAAGAATTATGGAAAGATTATGGCCCCTCTCACTGCTCTCCTTAAAATCAATTCTTTCACTTTGACTCCCGCAACTGCTCATGTCTTTCAAACCTTGAAGACAACCATGTGCACCACTCCAGTCCTATCCCTTCCTGATTTCACAAAGACCTTTATCCTGGAATGTGATGTTTTCGGGAAAGGAGTTGGAGCAGTCTTTATGCAAGAGGGTCGGCCTTTGGCCTTTACCAGCAAACAACTATCCGGAAAAAATTTGGGCAAATCAATCTATGAAAAGGAAATTTTGGCTATTATGCATTATTATGCATGCAATGGATCTTCGACGCCCTTAACTATTAGGGAAGCGCTTCCAAATTAAGACAGATCATCAAAGCCTCAAGTATTTTTTGGAACAACACCTTTCCTCCCCAGAGAAACAAAAATGGGTGATTAAGCTCTTTGGATATGATTATGAGATCATTTACAAGAAAAGAAAAGACAATGTGGTCATTGATGCAATTTTCAGAAAATATGAAGATGAAGGGTCCCTCTTTTCCCTCTTCTTGATTGTACTAGATTGACTCCAAGTTGTTCTCCAAGAATGGCTACACGATCCCAAAAATTTGCATTTGATACCACAATTGCAAGCCAATTCCCCCGTTTCCCCAGGGTACTCTTGGAACAATGATGAGTTTCGATACAAAGGTTGTTTGTATTTAAGTAAAAAGTCAAAACTTAAATCCATGGTACTTTCTAAGCTTCATGCTACACCCACTGTCGGGCACTCAGGGTTTACCAAAACCTATGACCAGGTCAAACGTTCTTTTTCTGGGATGGTATGAAACAAGACGTTCGCAATTTTGTGGCAGAATGTGATGTTTGTCAACGCAACAAGGACAAAAGAGTCAAAGCTCCTCGCACACTACAACCAATTTTGATTCCATCGTCTATTTGGAGGGATATCTTTATGGATTTTATTGTAGGCTTACCTAAATTGAATAATAAATCATTCATCATGGTGGTAGTTGATCTTCTTTCCAAGTATGCTCATTTTTGTGCTCTTCAATACCCATTTACAGCCTCCATTGTGGCTGAACTTTTCATGGCTCAGGTATTTAAACTTCATGGCATGCCTCATTCTATTTGATCGTGATCCCACTTTCACCAACAATTTTTGGCAATAATTGTTCAAGCTACAAGGCACCCAATTGCATCTCAGCACAGCTTATCATCCCCGGGCTAATGGTCAAATTGAAGTTGTCAACAAGTGTTTGGAAACATATTTGAGGTGTTTTACATCGGAACGGGAAAATTAGTTGGCTCAATGGTTACCACTAGCTGAATGGTGGTACAACACTTCTTACCATACAGCTACACGCATGACCCCTTTTGAAGCAGTATATGGACAAATGGACAAAAGCCACCTTCAGTTCTCTCATACTTACCAGGTGTCTCGAAGGTCCAGGCGATTGACGAAATGCTTACAGTTCGAGAGGCTATTCTCCATACCCTCAAAGAGAATTTGATCATGGCTCGAAATCGCATGAAGTAACAGGTAGATCAAGGCCGCTCTGAACGTCAATTTGCAGAAGGAGATCAGGTGTTTCTTCAACTGCAACCTTATAAGCAAAATTCCCTCAAGGCTGACCATTGTCAGAAACTCATGCCAAAATTTTATAGTCCTTATACCATTCTCAAGTGTGTAGGATAGGTGGCCTATCAGTTAGCTTTGCCTAGTCATTCTAAGTTCCATCATGTTTTTCATGTTTCATGCTTAAAGAAGGTGATTGGAACTAAGTGTCAAACTCAAACCAACCTTCCTGAGTTGGATGAAGAAGGATCCATTTGGCTACAACCACAAGCATTTTTGGACCAGCGTGAGCGTAGTCTGCGTCAGCGCGCCATCAAGGAAGTGTTATTCCAGTGGAAAGATACAACTCCAGCAGATGCCACTTGGGAGCCAGCTACCATTCTACAGCAATTTCCTCATCTCAAGCCTTGAGGACAAGGTTTTTTTTAAGGGGGGGGACATGTTAGGGACCTAACCCCTCACATAGGTAGAATAATATATTTCCATATAATAAAGGCCTAGCAATAAGGAAGAATAACTCAAATGTAAGAAGACCTAATAGAAGCTTCTGCTTCTAGAAGGATCTTCCTCTAGATTATTCTTTTGGATTATTTAGTATAAATAGGAGTAGAGGGTATGAGAATTTTTTTCTTGGATATTATTGTAATAGAGCTCTGCTCTGCTAGGGGTTTCCCCCTTGAAGAGGCAAGTGAACATTTCTCTTAGTAATCAAAGTGCTCTTTCTGGTGTTATTCTTGTATTATTTTGGTGTTGTTCTAGTTATATCATTGTTTATCTGTCATTTCTAGCTAATTATTTATGTTCTGCATATTATTTTATATTTGGAATATTACATAGAGGTGTCTTGAGATGGGTGACCACCTGGAAAGTCATGGTTATCGGGTGCAATCCTCGAAAGTGATTGTAATTACCTGTTTCATCTGACTATTTAGATGACAAACTTAATCTTTGAGGGTGTTTGGTTGCAAACGACCCGATTAATTAATACTTGATGAATGCTAGACTTGTTATGAAATTCTTAAGATGTCAAATGTGAAAATGATTAGTTATGCATTATATCTTGTTGAATATAATTTATGGATGATCATGATGTATATATTACTAATGAGTTCCTGTTATCCACAATTTTGGTCATTGTGATAATGTTATGATGATGTCATGATGATGAATAATAAATCTCTTCAATAAGAATACTTTCCTGAGAAAAGTTTCACTTGTCTTCTTCCAGAAACTATGTTTTACAAGAAGTTCGCAGGCTGCCTATATAGCTGCCTACGAGAATCCCTAATTCTCGCAGGCTGCATTAAGCTAGGGTGCGGATAATCCGCGTTGTACTCATGGCCAGGGTGAGAACATGTTTTTAAAGAGGAAAAAGATGAAGTTCTCGAGCCTTCTAGAAGAGAATCTTCGAGAAGAATGAGTTGGCTAATGAATGGTTGTTCAAGTACTGGTATTCCAGATATCTTGGGATCAATTCCTATCCAAGTAACCAAATTATTTTCTCCTATATATTGAGGAGATAGCTCATGGAAAAGGTTAATTAGAATTAGAAGCAAGCTAGCAAGAGATTGATTGGAGAATTGTTGAATGCCTGTATGAAGGACTGATGCTACAGGAGCAAGAGACTACAGCAAGGTCATCACTAGTGGTTGATTTTCTTCATGCATGAGCAAGTGTGTGTGTCAGAACTAGGAGCCATCGAAAGGAGACCTACGACATCAAGGCTCAGGTTGTAAGTTTCACTTTCAATTAATTCAATACAGTAATATTTCCCTTTCCCATAAAGATGATGTCACTTTATTACATGATTCCTTGATCACATGTATAGACTAGCTATTGAAAGTATTAATTTGTCTTTACTTCGATTGGTTTGTTCTGTGGCGATCTGAACGAAGCAAGAGCATTGGAGAAAAGCTTGGAACAACAGAGACCTAGGAAAGCGTTTACAAGGTATGCTTATAATCCTTATCTCTTAGTTCACTCAATAGGCTAGATCTAGGGAAAGAGTAGTATTCTGTTCTGTTTTGTTCTAGATCCAGGTGGATCTAGGGAGATCGGTTCGTGTCCGCACTTACGGATTAATCCTGAAACAAAATTGGCGACTCCACTGGGGACTTATCCCTTTGTCTTTTGGGTTTTTTGAACTTTCTATGGCCATTTTCTCTATTTAGACTATTCTCCTGTTTTGTCAGTGTCTGAGTCCTCGGGATACCCTGAGGGACCTTCTAGGTCTATAAGTCAGTTTGAATTTTACTTGCTTTTTCAAAATTTTCATTAGTTTCAGGGATTCCCGCTCTATACCTATTGACAGCCTGCGAGAATCTTTGAAGTTCGCACTCTGAACACATATTCCAGTGCGAACTGTTCGCATTCTGCATTGAAGTGGCCTGCGAGAATATCATATTCTCGCACTGTGTCCAAGTCTTGCCTGCGAGCAAGATCTTGAAAATTTTTGAAATCAAGTTTTGTCTCTGTCAATTGCTCAGAACAGTTGATTTGTGTCTTTTTGGCTTACTGGAACATTGACTTATACACCTCTTGCTTTAATTTGCTTGCTGGAAGAGATTTAGGGTTTCTAGGTCTTCTTTTGTTTTTGGT
>JASDQU010034642.1:8208-21877 GCA_032191745.1 Picea mariana | reverse complement strand
ATCTTAGCTTCCATTGAATCCATCTTAGTATCCAACTTAGCTTCTATTGAATCCATCAACTTAGATTCCATTGAATCCATCTTCTTTTGTAGTTCATTTATGTCCCTATGCATTTCTTAACCTTCATCAAGAGTCCAATTAGGATTTTCTGGAGGCTTATTTTGTGTAGAAGGTCCCTTTTTTGGTGGCATGTTGGCCAAGTATCACTTTTTAATCTTGATTTTGAGGCGGTTCTGATAGACAATATTTATTTTGTTCTATCTCCCAAGTTTCGACCCTTCTGGGTATGAAAATTTCTTTTAGGTAGTTCTCTGATATTTATTCTCTGTAATGCCATAGGTCTGATGAAAATTGGATGTGCCAAGTGGAATTTACGGTAACTTCCTCACAACTTGCTGATTTTTGGCCTTTCCAGGAGATCTCACGTGTATATCATGCCCCGCACAAAATAATTGATTTCAAATTCTGAAACTCGTACCCAAAATTCTACAGACTGTCCACGATCCAATGAAACTAGTCCCACTCAATTTGGATACTCTANTCTAGCAAGAAGTTATGATTGTTTTACCTGGAACACCTTCTTGAGACTAGTCAATAGGACTAGTCAGATACCCTATCTTACACAAGATGTATCTAAAAATTTAAGATGACCCAGAAGCTGAAATTTTTACCATAGATACCTTTCTAATTTATGTAAATGGCCTCTAGATTTCAAGGTCTGAAACGTTACATAAATTGTTTTATAGCTAAAATTCCGCAATGACTCATTTCAGGATGATTCCAGAACCCTATATTGTACAGGCTGTATCTCAGAAAGTGTAAGGCCTCAGGAGCTAAATTTTGAACCCAACGTACCTTGATCTGTCTACTAAATATCCTCCAAGCCGTTCCTTCTGAAACATTGTAGAAAAAAAGTTATAGCGAAAATTCCACGGTGTCTCAGATGTAGCAACGAAACCCCAAGACCTTGAGCTCTGAAACCATATGTTAAGAAACAAACATCAATATAGCATAGAAAAACCTCAGGAAAAGTACTCAAAGCCTTGAAAAAGAGATAATTTCAAATAATAAGCCTCTGCGAGGGGGCAACCTCCCTTTACCCCACTTAAATGTTCAAGTACAAGATGATTCAAAATGGAAATGTCTCCTTGGTATATATAGGAGACTAGGAGGTATAATTACAACTAATGGCCTAAAGCCGACATAAATAAAATAACATTACTAATATAATATTCCCCAATTAAGGGGTAATGATTCAATATTAGGGCTTAACAAAATCATCTCCTAGTCTTCTATACTCTTCTAAATATTCTCTATAGGGCTCATCCTGCTCAACCTGCACCAATGGACCTGCAGCCTCATTCCCCAAAAACTGAGGCATAGTGGGTTTGGGGGATTTGGTGTACAAGTGAGGATGGATCTACATGGTAGTGCGTGAGTGCCACCTTCTCCATTGTTTGAACCCGCATCACCATTCTGGTTCTGCTTCAGTGTGCCCTCCAATGAATTCTTCGCAAATTTCCCCATGAGGTCCATCACGGCCTTTTGACCCTTGGCCAAGTCATTCAAGATATTGAACAAACTGTTGATTATGGTATCATATTCTTCCCCCATAGTTCCTTTTCCCTTAGGTGTGATAGATGGCATTGCCTCTCCTGTCCCTTCTTCTCTAACCTCTTCTTCTTCTTCCCACCCAGGGGGATCTAGGGTTCTTCCCCTATGTCTCTGATAGGTAATTTTCTGCTCCTCTTCTGGTCTCATAAATATGATAACAAATGCCCTTTAGAGCCCACAACTGCATAGGAACATGCTCTGATACCACTGTAATATTCCTTGCCCGGGTTATACAATTTTTCCTCAATTGTCTCCTGGTCTCTTCATCCAGTTTGGGCTTGCCGACCCAATCTATCTGAGGTGGTCTAATGTCCTTAGTCCTCGGGGTAAAAGTGGGTTTTGGTGGAAATCGGATTTTAGGTACTGCATCCTGCATATCCCGAGCTCTGTTGACTACATCTTGCATATCCCAAGCTCTACTGACTGCATCCTTTAAAGAGATAGGCTTGTAGGCCTTGACCCATCCTTGCAGAGGCTCCATTAGCCCCTCAACAAACAACATTACCAGATGACCCTCTGAAATGTCTGAAACCATCATTGCGACCCTATGAAACTCAGATATATAGGCCTCTAAGATACCTGTCTTTTTGAGCTGAGCCAACTCTCTGAAGTGAAGCTCAGGGTCCTTCCTGTCAAATATCTCGATGAGTCTCTGTTTGAAGTCCAGGTAGGAGGTAACCTCGACATGTCCCAAAGTGACTAACCCATGGTACCACCACTCATGGGCGTCGCCATCCAGGTGCAAGGTGGCCAATTTAATGGCATCTGTCTCTGTCATCTGGTGCAGCTGGAAGTAAGTGTCGAGATTCTACACCCATGATCTAGCGGAGCATTTATAACCCCCGTCAAATTTGGGAATAATGACTTTCCCAATGGTACGCTGCAACTCAAAATTGTGTGTCATGGCCCTCATGGGCACTCTCGATCGATCTGCACTTCATATTGTAGAACTCTACGAAGGACATGGATGAGTGGAAATCATCTCCTAGTGTCATGTACTCCTCTAAATATTCTCTATAGGGCTCATCCTACTCAACCTGCATCAATGGACCTGCGACCTCATTCTCTAAAAATTGAGGCATAGTGGGTCTGAGGGATTTGGTTTACAAGTGGGTATGGCTTTGCATGGTAGTGCGTGAGTGGATGCCTTCTCCATTGTTTGAACCACCAGAGAGATTGGACTGACAAGCCCAAATTGGATGAAGAGACCAAGAGAGAATTGAGGAAAAAGAAGTTGTGGTTCAGTTTTCAGGAGCCATGGGCACCAGGGCACAGATGCATCAGGAAGGATAGAATGGGCAAGGCCCATTACATTGAGGTATACTCTGACAGTGACAATGATGAGTATGAGGAGGTGGACCAAGCATAGGACCAGGGACATCCAACACCAGGAGAGGAGTCTTAACAAGCTGGGGCTAAGGGCCCAATCATGGCCTCGATGTCAGGATTTCCGAGGTATCATACCTTCAGGGTTAGAGGTGTCCTATAAGGGCACAATGTGACCATATTGATCGATGGGGTAGAATCCCACAAATTCATTGACAGTAATATGGTCGAGAGGAGAGGAATTTCGACAGAGGAATTCAATGGGTTCACATTAGTCATACCTGGAGGCCACCGAATGAGTTGCACCAAGTGGATTCCCAAGCTCATAATAACCATCAGAAACTACTCAATGACAGATGCTTTCTTTGTTGTGGACATACCAGACACAAATGTAGTGTTGGTTGTTCAATGGATTTACTTTATTGGGAGATACAATACTGATCAGAGGACCATGGAGATGGAGTTCACAGGACCAGATGGAAAGAAAGTGGTCCTACGAGCCATGCACCAGTACCCACCGAAGATTGTGTCATCGCACAACATTAAGGCAATTATGAGGCATGGTGATAGAGAGTGGGTTGTAGAGTGTTTTATTTCTAACTGAGAGCCACTTGACCGTCTGCAGCAGCTTCCAGAGGACTTACAAGTATTACTTCGCAAACAACATAAAGTATTTAGTGACATTCCTCCTGGCATTCCACCTGATAGAGGTTTTGAGCATATCATAGAGCTAGAGGAGGGGGTCCAAGAAGTTATGACAAACCCCTATCGACATCCTAAATTTTACAAAGACGAGATTGAAAAAACCATTAAAGAATTGCTGGAATTGGGCCACATCTGCCCTAGTTCCAGCCCATTTGCCTCTTCCGTTGTCCTAGTCAAGAAGAAGGACTGTACTCTACGGATGTGTATTGAATACAGGGCCCTAAACAAGAAGAAAATCAAGAATCGGTACCCCATACCCAGGATCGATGAATTAATGGATGAGGTCAGGTGAGCCAATTTCTTCTCGAAGATTGATCTTCGATTAGAGTATTATCAGATCAAGGTACGAGAGCAGGACGTACCTAAGGCAACCTTTAGGTACCACTATGGGCATTATGAGTTTCTGGTCATTCCATTCGGGCTAACTAATGTCCCTGCTACTTTCCAGTCGTGCATGAATCATGTGTTCAATAAACAACTGAGAAATTTCTTATTGGTCTTCTTTGATGACATCCTCATATACAACAAAACATGAGAGGACCATCTGCGACATCTGGATGAAGTACTTGGTGTTATAGAGAGTCAACAGTTGTATGCGAAGGAATCCAAGTGCGAATTTGGTATGACAGAGATTCTCTACCTAGGGCACGTGATTGGGATGAATAGGGTATAGGTACACCAAGAAAAGATCAGGGCGATCGTTGAGTGGCCAACTCCTAGGAATGCGACAGAACTAAAGAGTTTCCTTGGTCTTTGCACTTATTGCAGAAAATTTGTTAAGGGATTCTCACAGTTGACAACACCACTGACCGATCTCACCAAAAATGGGACTTTCGTTTGGATAGAGAAGGCCCAAGAGACATTCGAGAAAATGAAGCAGGTGATGAGCTCATGCCCTATTTTAGCACTCCCTAATTTCACTCAGCCCTTTGTCTTGGAGTGTGATGCTTTGGGAATTGGTATAGGATTTGTATTGATGCAAAACGGTCACCCCATAGCATTTGAGAGCCGCAAACTCCGAGAGTATGAGCGACATTATTCCATATATGACAAAGAGATGTTGGCCATAATGTATGCTTTGACCAAATTCTGACATTACTTGGTGGGGAACAGGTGAAAGGTAAATACTGATCACAATAGCTTGAGGTTCCTCATGGAGCAAAAGGAGCTAAGCTAGCAACAACAAAAATGGATCAGTAAAATCCAAGCCTATGATTTGAAAATTGAGTATGTGAAAGGCAAAAATAATGTGGTTGTTGACGCCCTATTGAGGGTACCTACTCTCTCTCTCATAGAGATTTCAGTGGAATGGAAGGCACTTCTATTGGTAGAATACTCCAAAAATAGGTTTTCTTGTGAGATACTTGATGGTCAAGTCTCCGATGACAGGTATAGGGTTATTGACGACATTATATATTATAAGGACCGAATCTATTTAGTACTAGAATCCCAGTTGAAAGACAAAATTCTTCATGTAGCCCATACTTCTCCTTTGGCAGGTCATCCTGGATACCTGAAGACTTATATACAAATTTGAGAGAGGTTCGCTTGAAAGGGCCTCAAGATGGATGTATTTAAGTTTTTACGGGAGTGCCACATCTGTTAGCAAAACAAGGTGGAACATACCCATCCAGCAGGATTGCTCCAACCGCTTCCCATTCCTAAACAAAAATGGGAAAACATTTCGATGGATTTTATCATAGGGCTGCCTCTGGTACATGGGAAATATTGTATCTACGTGGTGGTTGACAGGCTTACTAAGTTCACACATTTCTTTGTCATATCGTCCAAATACTCTGCAGCGCAAGTAGCATAGTTGTTCTTTAGAGAGGTATTTCGGCTGCATGGACTGCCCAAGACAATTTTAAGTGATCGAGACAATAGATTAATGGGGGGCTTCTGGTAGGAGTTGTTCAGACTCGTAGGGATAGAATTAACATCTGGTACTAGTTATCACCCTCATACTGATGGGCAAACATAAATTGTGAACAAATGGCTCGAGGGGTATTTGAGAAATTATGTGTCGGGGCAACAAAAGGCGTGGATCAAATGGTTGCACTCGGGTGAACATTGCTATAACACCACTTATCACATGTTGATCAGGATGACACCTTTCAAAGATTTGTATGGTTATGACACCACCACCTTTGTGGATCGAGCGTTTAGGGACAACCGGGCACCCAAAGCCAAATATTGGATTCAGGAGAGTCAGGACATCTTGCGAACTCTCAAAGATAACCTGCAACTGGCACAAAATCAACAGAAGATGTACACCGACAAGCATAGAGTGGAGCACAATTTTGAGGTGGGAGACTTGGTATATCTTCACTTGCATCCATACAAGCAATCATCCTTGAAAATGAAAGGGGCAGAGAAATTGAAGCCACAATTCTACGGTCCCTACAGGATTTCGAGGTGAGTCAGGGAAGTAGCTTATGAGCTAGATCTTCCAGAGGGGTGTAAGATACATAATGTCTTTCATGTTCCATGCCTCAAGAATGTAGTTAGACAACATGATTTCATTTCTACAGAGCTTCCACCATTGGATGAGGAGGGGCAGTTGATTCTAAATTCGGAGGAGGTGTTGGAGACTAGAGAGCGAAAATTAAGAAACATGAGCATTAAAGAGTACCTGATCAAATGGAAAAATCTACCTATCGAGGATGTTACTTGGGAAGGAGAGCATATATTGCAACATCCTGGATTACAGTTGTGTGAGGAGACACAATCTCAGGCAGGGAGGACTGTAATGTCCCCGTTGGCCTAGGAAGCATAAGGAATGGCTCCGCTAGCCTAAATTGGTTCCCGTAGGCTAAGTCAGAAAAGTTACGTAGGGAACTCAACTTTTGCCTAGGAAATGACTTTATAAAGTGAAAATGGGAAAAAGGAAGACATGGGTCTTAGGCAAGAGAAAGTCACTTAAAAATTATAAAGTGTGCAAGCATAAAGTGACTTTAAAAGAAAATTAAAAAAGTAAAGTGAGCGGGAGTTAATTCAATGAAGGAATAAAAGAGGGGAAAAGAGGAGGCGCCCCTCATGCTTGCATTCACTAATTTGGAAAATTGATTTTGAGAGATCTTGAGGAAAGAGTCTAGGGTTTTTGGAAACCCTTCATCTATCTCTGGTTTCAATGTTGAAACTATACACCCTAGTCAGATCTGAGGAAGAAGTCACTTCAGTTTTCTTAAGTCACTTCAGTTTTCTTCAGTGCACTTCACTGGATTGAGTTCCTTCATTCGATAGTTAATATGGATGCCTGGGGATCGATTTAATCAAGGAGGACGAGTTTATTTCACCACTGGGCATTTTTTCTTTACTTGGGTGACTTCCTCCTTCGTTTTGCTGGGTTGAAGACAACTTGAGCAATTCCTCATATTGTTGGGCAATTTATTACTTTTGTGGGGCATACCCATTACCTCAGGGGCGCATATCTCATTGCAGAAATCAGAAATACCAATGTTGGGGTCGTATCCCTGGCCCAGGGCGTGATCTATACAGGTTGGGCACATATCTTCTTGCAGAAGGTGAAAATATAAGTGTGGGGGTTGGGTCTCCCTCTTCTGGGCATGTTATGTTGATGTTGGGCATATACCTTGGTGGTAGGAAACAATACACTACCCAGAACTAAGATATCAACATAGAGGAAAATCTATTTATACTTGGGGATCGATATTCCTCCATTGTTGCCCGAGTTGAACAAGAAGAAGGTGTTTTTATTTGCTGCTATCATCTGTTTACAGTTCTGATAAGATTAGAGGTTGGGTTAACGTCATACACATGAGCTATATATTCAGCTTAGGGCGCACTTTTATGGGGAGACTGTGTACTGAATTCTAGTGGCTAGAAATCACCATAAGAAGGCAACATATTGACTTTATTTCTGCTAATATAACTCTGTCCCACCACTTGATCATAGACATTTCGAAGGACATCTACAAATCTTACATTCCAGGTTCTTCTATGTTGTATTTGATGTGTATTGTTGCTATTGTTACAAGTGTATTCTCAGCCGTTGAATTAATAAAGTGCAACAATAACTTATATTGCGTTAACATTTATTTTGGGGTTCATAGAACATCTAAATCAACATATATTCTCTAGTAATACAAACCCATACAAATTGCTTGTTATATCATCCCAACTACTAAATAGATTGCTGTCATAAATTGTCACTGAATTGTTTGACAAAATCTGCCAACCAAATTTTGAGGAAAAATTGTATAACCCAGGCAAGGATTATTACATGGGGATCTAGAAGAAGAAGTCTACATGAAGTAGTTAGAAGGATTGGCTATGAAGGGAAAGAAAGAGCTAGTATGCACATTGAAAAATTCCCTTTATGGGTTAATGCAATCACCAAGGATGCGGTATCAAAATTGTGATCTTTATATGTTGAAACTTGGTTTCCCAAGGAGCAAAGCAGAGCACTGTATTATTTCAAATTAATCGACGATCATCTTATTTATTTGGTCTTGTATGTGGAGGACATGTTATTGATAGGAAATGACAAGGAGATTATCTAGGATGTGAAAATTTAGTTGTCCTCTAAATTTGACATGAATGGTCTGGGTGCTGCAAATTTCATTTTGGGATGGAAATTAAAAGAGATCGAGCAAACAAGAAACTCTGGTTCAATTAGAGGAAATATGTGGAGACAATATTGCCGAGGTTTAATACGAAGGAATGTAAGTTGGTCAGAGTTACTATTCTTGTAGGAGTAAAGTCATCTGTAGATCAGTGTCCCAAAGCACAAGAAGAGGAAGAGGACATGTATCGTGTTTTGTATGCCAGTGCGGTTGGCAATTTGATGTATGTAATGGTTTGTACTAGATAGGATATTGCACATGCAGTGGGAGTTTTGAGCAGGTATATGTCAAAACCAGAGAAGGAACATTGGACAACAATAAAGAGGATTTTCAAGTATTTTCATGACACTACTGGTTATGGATTGTGCTACCAAGGAAGACAAGGATTGGGCATACATGGGTTTGTTGATGTAGACTGGGTTGGAGATCTAGATCATAGAAGATATACAAGTGCGTATGTGTTTACTATGTTTGGAGGAGCAGTTAGTTGGATGACCAAGAGACATGTAGTAGTGACACTATCAATTACAAAAGTTGAACACATGGCAACCACTCATGCAAGCAAATAAGAAGAATGGTTACAAAGATTGTGTTCATGTATGGGGTTGGTAGATCATGCTGCAATGATAGATTGTGACAGTCAAAGTTCAATATTCTTGGTGAAGAACCCAACTTATCATTCAAATACAAAGCTTATTGATATTCAATATCACTTTTTGAGAGACATGGTTGAAGACAAGAAGTTGTTGTTGATGAAGGTGGACACTTTGAAGAATGTTGCAGATTCATTGACAAAGTTTGTGAGCAATAAGAAGTTCACCTGGTGTAGAGAAACAATGGGAATTTCTGCCCTAACCCTCTATATGCAGAGAAAACAACAAGTGGGAGAATGTTTGGTATGTGTTATATTCTTTGCATGTCCAACCCCATGCATACGAGGGTGGAGCCCACGATTTTTTTTTTTTTTGTAGAGAAAAAATGGGAATTTCTTCCCTAACCCTCTATATGCAGAGAAAACAACAAGTGGGATAATATTTGGTATGTGTTAGATTCTTTGCATGACCAACCCCACGCATATGGGGGTGGAGCCCCCAGAAATGTTTTTTTGGGGAGTTTTTGCATCCGTTTTTTAGCGGTTTTTTGACACATGGTTTTTGCCGATGGTTTTCTAATTCCGGTTAGGGAGTTAGGGTTGTTGACTAATTTGCATCAATGAATTAGTGGTNACACACACACACACACACACACACACACACACACACACACACACACACACACACACACACATATATATGTGTGTGTGTGTGTGTGTGTGTGTGTATTATTGTAAACAATGAAGACATATGATAAATAAAACATTAGAGGTGCGGCAAGTTGTTGGTTTTGCCGGGTAAAATATTTTTGTATTGTTTGTGCACGCCAATGTGTCTTTTTAGTTTTTATTAAGAATCTATTTGTTGTAAGTAATTGTACAAGGTTAAAATCTACAATAATAAGCCAATGAAAAACAAGGCTAAAATGATGGATTAGACTAGTTTTTTGATAACTAACAAAAACTAAAATTACAAATAAATATATCGGGAAATAAACCTTAGACATCCAACCCTAATTAGGAAGAAATAAAAATCAACAAGACAATTTTAGGGTTTAAAGATTTTTTGCAAGTGAAATACATGCATTGATACCAAAAAGTGTAGTTTTTTTATGGCTAAAAATGAATATATTGTTGTTATCAAACCCTAAAACATAAAATAAAGATTGAATTTTGATTATGTGATTGACTATTTGGAGAAAACTAGTGCCCACTATATTTTATGGGCATATGGGGTCAATTAAGAACTCCCTTGAAGAGATGCAAGTGGATCTATGGTGGTATCTAGGGTTGTCCTCTACAAACCCTAGAAGATGCTCCTAGCATCTTATTTAATATTCAAATAATTCAACAGCAGGTACTCCACTAATAACCTTCAAAAAGCTTTGAAAAGAAGGGTTTGTTCAAGAAGAAACCAAGAGAACGCACAACCATCATTAGATAAGTACAATTACATTTACATTCATTCAGAAACAAAACCACAATATAAAGTGAAACCACTTCAATAAATCTTTCATCCATCAAAACCCTAGCAATGAGCATGCATGAAGAAGTAAAGGCATCCACAAGACGTCATCTTCAACAAGTCGTTCTAACTAAGCATCCACATTGACTTAGAGAAGATAGAAAGAAGTAGTAGACAAGTAGTGATAATTCTCCACAAGTAGCAATGATTTACAAGTGAGAAGTGCCCCTCTTATTTATATGAGAGATCAAGCACCCTTCTCATCCATCAAAATCCTTAAAAACATAAAATAATTCCTTTATCTCTCACAAACCCTAGAGACAAGGCAAGAAAACATAAAATATTTATGATACAAGAGTGGATAGCCCACTAAGACCCCCAATCATGCCACCAAAATGAAGTAAATGTGCTCAAAAGACAATACATCCCTCAAAAATGTATGCTCCATCTCACATGTGTGTCATGTGTGACCTCAAGAAGTGGTCGACTCGCTCATAAAGCAAGTGTAGGGGCTCCAAAAGTGAAATGTTGCAGCCTAGGATTGCAATATTTCATTATCAAGTGTCATATCATGCCCTAAAAGATGTGACATCTCATCAAAAGGTGCAACATCCCATCATAAAGGTGTGATGTCTCATCATCAAGGTGTCATGTCATCTCCAATGGGTGCCAGGGAGACAGATCATCATAAGGCCAACCATCTTCCAAAACATGTGGAACAACCTCTCTCAAGTAGTGGGATGACATCCATCAAGTGTGTTAATATCCCCTCAACATCTTCCAAAATAGTAGGGATCAATCATTTGAATAGCCATGTGAGGTACATCGTCCAAGGAGGGACTCATGTGGTCCAATGTAATCATGAAAACTGGGGGCATGTACACAAGTCAAATGAAACATAGAAAGTAAGTCATGTCAATGTAAAATAAATTAGATAGATCACATTAAGTATCCTCTTCAAACTTCACACTAGCTCATAAAATTATATAATTTACCAAGTATAGGTATGGGAGGATCATTATTACCCCCTATTAGGTGTGCCAATACTCAGGAAAAGAAGTATGTCCCAAGAAACCCATCAAGGAGTATTTATAATGGTAGATGATATGGTTTGGGGTTTACTTCATGGGTGGTGGCATAGTCATGTAAGGTTATGTATGATAATCATCCTCATGAGTGCCTTTGTATGAGGGATCACTTAGGCAATGAGTTTCCCTTTCCTCGACATCATGTCTTTCAAAACCCCTATTTGTCTTTTTATTTATTTATTCAACATTTTTTGGATTTTGATTTTGATTTGCTAATTCCTTTTGTTAGGTATGCATTCATTGCATAGGACTTGGGGTGATGGCCTCTTAGCGAGGGGGCATATCTCATGCTTCTTTATTCTTTCTTGGTTATTGATTTTATTTTCTTTCTTCTTTGTTTTACTTTGCATTTTGAGTTTATCATTTTCTCTTTCACACACACACACACACATATATATCAAGTTGCATCAACCTTGATCATTCTAGCTCCTTCTTCTCATGGGATTGTGAAGAATGAACCTACATGGGTGACATATGACAACCAACCCAAAAGAAGGGATAAGAAAGATGTGAAATATGGAGCATATTATATATGGATTGGGATATGGACATGTTACCCCTATCAAGGCCCCCTTGTAGTACCACTCCACCAAAGAGTGACAACACTTGACTAGTAGATGATGATGACCACCTAGGTGAAATAAGGAAAAAGGTATAAATTCAAAGCATTCTTATTCATATGGTCACTATTTTCATGTCAAAAACATTGAGCATTAGCACTTACTATGAAGCAACAGAACAACATACCTCATATGTGTCATGCACCATATCATTCGAGGTGAGTCAGATGAGCATGAATTGGAAGGAATCTATGGGAAACTCTCTATGGAGAACCTTGAATCTCATCATTTAAACTACTATTGATGGTGTGGATCATGGGAGAAAAATTCTCCTCTAGTTACCCCTAGATGTGAGGTGGTAACAAGCTCGATGCAGCAATCAAGAAAAAGTCGATTTCCTATCCCTCTTCTTGGAATTCAAAGAAATCTTTTCCTAGTCCTATAAGGACTCAAGGGGTTTTTATATTGGTGTTACTCAACACTCTATCCCTCTGGAAAAAGGGGTAGAACCAATCAGGAAAAGACAAAGACCTTTCAATGTAAAGCTAGATGTAGCAATTAGAAAAGAGCTTGACAAAATGCTTGAAGTGAACTTTATTTTTCCAATCCACTACTCAAAGCGGGTCACCAATCTAGTTCCTATTCAGAAAAAGAATGGTGACATTTGAGTTTGTGTATACTTTTGAGATCTAAACTAGGATATTGTTAAAGACAACTTTTCCCTACCCTTCATGGATGCCATTTCATGACAGGTTATTGAATAAAAAATGAAGTCTTTGTTAAATGATTTCTCTGGTTAAAACCAAATAAAAATCAATCCTAAAGACCACTTTAAAACCACATTCACAACCAAGTGGGGCTCCTTTTCATATAACTACATGCGTTTTGGGATAATTAATGTAGGTGGCACCATTCAAAGGGAAATGAACATTATTGTTGATGATCTAATTGATGTTATTATTTAAAATTTTCTCGATGTTTTGATTGTAAAATTCTGTGACCCAAGAGATCTAGAATTCGATGAGAAAAATAATACTAATCCAATGAATTTGCAAATAAACAAAGAAGATAGAGATAGAGAAGAATTTACTCCACATGAAAGAATGTATTCACAATATATTTGAAATTACTATGAAATCAATCCAATATGTAGAGAGGAATTGATCTTGTCACTAATAATAATAACTGCCATTAAAAACAATGTAAACATGGCTAAAGCACATGCCTAAACCTCTAAAATAGATAACCCACACCTAACATGACTATGATAGGATGAAAAGTGCGAGTTTACTAATTGATTAGCTAAACATGCAAAGTTTACTAAAGAAAGGGGGTAAATCCCTAAAATCAAGGGACAATTTCCTTGATTTAAGGAGGAAGTGCGCTCTCCTTCCTTTATGAGTTTAAACTATGCATGGAGGTTGGAAAGGAGTCACTAAGTGGATTTATAATTAAATAAATCAATATTAACTCCATGTCAATATCCATAAATTTAAGGAAAACTCCCTAAAAACAAGGAAAGTGTCTCCTACCCTCTCCAGAAAGTCAAATCAAGTGAGTAAAAATGCATTGGGATGCATTGACCAAGGTCTAGGTGCCTAAGACAAGTAATACACTAAGGGAAGTTAGGATTATTCTCTAACACCCCCCCTCAAGCCTGACTGTAGTGACATAATAAGAAAATGTGAGTCCCGACTACTAGGCCATTTTAGGTACTCAATACAATAATGAAC
>JASDQU010034641.1:11948-21955 GCA_032191745.1 Picea mariana | reverse complement strand
GTCATAATTAACATTTCTAGGATATCAATGTTTTCAGTTGGGTATCTCCCTGAAGTCTTGACGAAATCACGTTCTTCTTGATAGCATTAAGGTGTATAGAAAAAAAAAATACCAAGTCAAATGAAATAAAGGGCTCCAGCATGCATACCGTTTTCGTAAAAACAAGTCACAACCTTTACTCTAAATGTGACTTTAGGTTTAGTCTTAATTTGGCCAATTGTGAAGGATCGAACGAGTTTAGTTCCTGGTCTATATTAGCGTTAGTTGAGTTGGTCGAACATTGTTGGGGTCCAAAGGTAATATTCTTCCTTAACGATTTGTGTAATGATAACCGATCGATCGTTAAACCATAACTGAAATGAGAACTTAACCTCGATAGGTATGAATGTAAAGTCCTGAAACATTGCCCTCCTTTACATTAACTCATCATGAAAATGGAAGTGTGAATGTCAGGGTCCCATTGAAACCTCCATCCAGTCACTTAATGGTGGTCTACGCAGGGTCCCTTCTAAGGTCTGTCGTTTGGTCTTCGTGTCCAACATTGAGTAGGCCACCTCTCATTAGTCACATGGAAAGGTATTGGTTCATTAAGTATCTCTTACTTTGTTTTTCGGAAAGGTCTATTAGGTTTTGTTTTTCCTTCTTTTGGATTTGTCACTTTGTGAAACTTCTCCAATGATGCCTGTGGAGAGTCGGTTTGGTGTATATGATGTGGAGAAGGTTCATCCTGGCTGGAAATAAGAATGGATAGCTAATTGCTAATTGGTTGCCACCTCGAACTAGGTAAGTATGCTTCTCTATTTTATTGTTTTGAAACCTTTCTACGATCTCGATGTTCTGCCTTCTTATTTCCGAATTTCTCAAATCTTGCACAGGAATTCCCCAGGGGTTATTTGTCGTCAGTCCTCTGTTTCTCTTTTATGCATTTCCTTATGTTTATACGTTGTGACTTGGCGTTGAGTCTTTTTGAACTGGGCGGGTGTTCTAGTCTGTAATGATGGCTTAGAGGGGTATGGGAATGACCTTTTGAAGTTTACAAGGTTCTTATGTTGGGTGGATTAAATCCTCATTCCAAGCCTGCTGATGGTTCTTACCCTAGTTTGAATTTATTTCATGACTTACGGACTGATACTCTTCCCTTAGCTCGATGGCTATCTGGAAATCGTGAGTATATATATGTTTCCCAGTTTGCATCTCGAAAATGCACACTATGTGTTGCATGGTCTATTCTGTTTGGAAAAAAAAATTCTATTTCGATAAGATCTTATAAAATTTCTTTATCTCTGTTGGGTATCGTTATACTGGGTTTTTCTTGGGATTCCACCATTCTGTAGATTCTCTGCAAAACCCACCAGACAACTCCTGCGTCTTAAAAATTTTAAAGGATTTCTATATTTCCCTTCGGAACCTATATATATAAATAGTGGGTTTTGTGTAATAAAAATAAAAATGGTTTAAGAAGAACCCCAGCATGCAATATATAAGTCGGTAATTAAACTTGAAGTTAACGTATTTCAATCTATTAATATTGTTCTCTATGTGTGGAAAAATTCGTTCGATGCCTGTTATTCAACATATAATATTAACTCTATGTCTAAAACTTCGAGCAATGCACTCCCTTCAGCATAGATAATCAATCAATGTTTAGACTTTGGTAAACGTATTTGGCATATAACATTTAAATCTGTCCTTAAAGATTTGAGCAATGCATCCTCTTTAGCATGCAATATTTAAATCAGTACTCAGACTTGATTAATGCATTCAGCATACACATACCATACGAGCCCTTGAAATTCGGATTTACAGTTCTTGATGTGTTATTATTGTTTATATATTTATTTCCTGAAAGGTTTGATTCAGAAAATTTGGTTACCAATCTAATGATGGGACCCCTGTTGCTACGAGGGTACCTATCAGTAAATTTTTAGTCTACTTCCCGCTTCGGCCTTGGGACATCTTCTCAACCAAAATGCAAAAGGAAGAAGGACATCAATTTTCCCAATTTGCAAGTTAAGTGAACTCCTTTAATAATTTCTTTTCAAAAATTCGCTCTAGTAATTATGTTATATATACTCGTTTAACTTCTGTTGGATAATTACTAATGATGATTTTATGTTTTCCTTGCAAGGACTTCAACCTTCAAAATTCTAGATTCAGAACCGCTCCATTCGCAAGAAAAGGTATTCGGGTTTTATTTTACATCTCTTAAGAGAGTACTCTAGTTTTCTATGGAAATGTTACGATTCTACTATAAAATGCTATCATCATGGACAAATTTGTTCCGGCTCATATAAACGGCTCATCATTTATCTGTAACCATTTAAAGAGATGAATAGAAAAAGAAACTCCAAAATTTCAAATAGGATTCTCACTATTTAATAGTTGCAAATTGTAGCGCTTGTAGGCATGAATATATATTATTTTGTTATTGGTCTGATTCTGGAAGTTAGAATATATTTCATGTATATTCATTTAGTGAGTTTCACCCTTTTGTTATCGTATATCAAAACAAGGCTCTTCGTATCGTGAGATATTTGAACTGTACAATTCTGACGCTATTGGCATAGTTATAAAGACGAAAGGCTTACTTAGATTTTTCTCATGTTTCCATCATGGATGGACTTATGGTATGATTTGTTAGATATTTAATCAGTTATGAAAAGCTATGTACAACCACTCTATATATGTATATCTCTCTCTATATATAAGGATATTCTCGTCATATATATATTTAAATCTCCAGTATACTTCCAGTAAATTATATAGCATTTTTACAGTCTAATTATTTCCTTTAATTGATTATCTATATATGCATAAATCATATGTCTGTACTGTTAAAAAATAGGATTGACTTCATTTAACTGAAATATATCCTCTAGTATATTTACATCATTCAGTTCCATTCACAGTTAGGACACATAGGAAGTTTACTCAAAGCATACGATTAACTATAAGGGTTCATCCTACAGTGTATTCCATTCAATCAGTAATTTAGTCGACAGAACTAACTCTCCCAGAATTAAATAGATGTACTATATCAGTTATTAAATCAAGAGAAAGAAACATTTGGTCAATAATTTAATCAACAGAAATAATTCATCCAGAATTAAATAGATGTATCCTATCAGCCATTAAATCAAATAGCATTCGATCAGAAATTTAATCAACGGAAATAATTCATTCAGAATTAAACATATGTGTTCTATCATCCATTAAATCAAATAGCATTTGATCAGTAATTTAATCAACAAAAATGATTCCCAGAATTTAACGGATGTATTATATCAACCATTTAATTCAAAATAACATTCGGTCAGAGAAAGAGTATATAGACATATCTGAACAGTTTTCGAACAACAAATGGAACAACCAATTTCCTCCCAACCTTAGAATGGAACAACCAATCTACTTGCTCCGTTCACCCCCTAGCCTGACCATGAACCCATGAGGGAGAACTCCAGAACTCCTCTTAGGAATGGTTCTTCAGTTTCAAAAAACTTCTCCTTGCCTCACACTCAGAAAACAATGTTTATAACAACAAGAGATAATTATTTCCCCAGCATACTAGGAAACGTCTTGCCCCCTCCCATATGCTATATATGCCAAAAGCATTTGTGCCTAGGTCTTTTCCCCTTGGGGAATTTTCACATCTTTCCAAATCCCTGAGTTTTAGGGGCTGCCAATGGCAAAATTATTGATTTTCCACTTGTAACATTCATCCCCGAGGTAGTTCCAACATGTTCCCCACTCATGGAGTTATGGTCAACTGATTTCAACCTGGCTATTCCATTTATCCATCAACAATAAATGTAAAAATATTTGTTTCTTACAAGTGTCATAGTCAAAGGGTTAGTTGGGTCAAATCAGATATTTTCCCAACAGTCATAATAATAATTTACAATTAACTAAATTCGAAATTCAGAATTTCCATAAATGGCAATAATTTTCCAAATTTCTAATTTACCAAAAATAGAAATAAATTCCTAAGTATTACCAGACTTAAAAATAATTTATTTTGGGGGATGTTACATCCTTTCCCCCTTCAATAAAACATTTTTCTCAGTCTTCGTCCCTTTCTCGGAACAAGATTGGATGAGATTTCTACAAATCTCCCTCCAACTCCCAAGTGGCCTGCTCTGGACTAAAGTGATTCCATTGCACTTTTACCTGGGTGACAACTCTTTCCCATAGTGTTATTTCTCTCTTGTCCAGAATGTGCAAAGGTTCTTCTTGGAAATCACCTTCTGGTTCCACTTGCACCAAGTTCCAATCGATCATATGAGTAGGATCATGAACATAATTCTTTATAAAAGAAACATCAAATACATTATGAATTTTTAGATTGGCAGGGAGTGCAAGTTGATATGCCACGGGTCCAATTCGAGCTAAGATATCAAAAGTACCAGAAAACCTGGGTGCCAACTTGGCACAGTTTCCTAGATTTAGTGAACTTCTTCGGGCTTTGAATTTTAAATAGACGTGGTCTCCCACTTGAAATTCCAGGTGTCTTCTTTTCTTGTCCGCGTAACTTTTTTTTCTGTCCTGTGCCTCTTTTAAATTTTGTTGTTCTTTTCTTACCATACTCTCCATTTCCTGGAGCATTTCAGGTCCCACCATGATTCTGTCAACTGGGTTATCCCAGCTAATCGAAGTCATACATTTGTTGTCGTACATTACTTCGAAGGGGCTCATCTTAGCGGATGTTTGGTAACCATTGTTGTACACAAATTCCACCAAGTGTATGTAGTCTTCCCACTTTCTTGGTTTTTTCCTTACGTACATGCATAGCATATCTTCCAAAATTTGGTTTGTTCGTTTGGTCTGCCCATCTGTTTTTGGATGATAAATTGTGCTAAAATTCAAGCTAGTATTTAACCCTGCAAACAATTCTTTCCAAAAAGTAGATGTAAATTTTACGTCTCTATCTGAAATCACCATTTTAGGAATACCATGAAGTCTAAAAATTTATTTCATGAATATTTCAATGATGTTAATAGCTTTAAAAGTATACTTTACAGAAATAAAGTGTGCATACTTACTAAGCTTATCGATTACCACCATAATTGAATCATTTTTTTTGAGTTCTAAGCAAACCTGTAATAAAGTCCAGGGATATAGTCTCACATTTCCATTCCGACATAGGTAAGGGCTACAACAGGTCGGCTAGATGTTGGTGTTCGAATTTCACCTGTTGACAATCTTGACACTTAGATAAGTATTATGTTGTTTCGCCCTTCATATTAGGCCAATAAAATAACTTATTTAGTGCTATTACCGTTTTCTGGTATCCCGAATGACTAGAATATGGTTTCTTGTGTACTTTGTCCAAAACCATTAACTTTAATACCATCGAGTTTGGTATGTATATTCTGTTTTTAAATCGTCGTAGACCATTTCTGTCCAAACTCAAATCTGTTTTGTCTAAATTTTATGTATTATTCTGCAAATCTGCCACTGTTTTAGTGTAATTCTCATCATTATTACCTGCATCCTTTATCCTCTGTTCAAGATTGATTTCTGCCCTAGTAATGTTTATTTCAAATATCCCATGAACTCTTCTACTTAAAGAATCAACCACCTTGTTTTCTTTACCCTTGATGTGTCTTACCTCAAAGTCAAATTCGCTCAAGAAGGCCAACCATCTTGCTTGCCTTGCATTAAGGTCTGGTTGACTAAACAAAAGTTTCACACCATTGTTATCAGTCAATAACATAATTTTTTTTCCCATTATACAGTTCTACCACATCTTTAAGGCGTGTATTACAAATGCCAACTATACATCATGAGTGACGTAGTTTCGTTCGTGCTCCTTTAGTTTTCGGGACTCATAAAAAAAAGCGTGTCGTTCCTAAGTCAAGACACCACTGAGACCTTCTTTACTTGCATCCTCACAGACAATGAAGTATTTTTCCAGGTCTGCTACCTTTAAAATGGGTGCGGATGTTAACAATTCATTTAACTTATTAAGAATGTCCTGACATTTCTGTTACCAGTTAAACTCGGTTCCCTTATTTTGTAATGATGTGATAGGGTATGAAATCTTACAGAATCCCTCTATAAATATGTGGTAATATCCGATGATTCCTATGAATGATCGGATGTCCACTATTTCTTTAGGAATCAGCCATTCCATGATGGCTCTTATTTTCTTAGGATTGACTGCAATACCTTCTTCAGATATTACATGTCCTAGGTACTATATTTTCTTCTGATAGAAGTCACACTTATCGAACTTAGCATACATTTTGTGTTTTCTTAAAGTTTGTAGAACTATTCTTAGGTGTTCTTCGTGTTCTTATTTTGTTTTAGAATATACTAGGATATCATCAATAAATACCAAAACAAAATTTTCCAAGTACTGACTGAAAATGATGTTCATTAAACACATAAATGTGGTTGGCGTGTTAGTGAGACCAAACGGTATAACAACAAATTTGTAATGTCTATATCTTGTTATGAATGTTGTTTTACTTATGTCCTCATCTTTTATCCTAACCTGGTGATAACCAGATCTTAAATCCAATTTAGAAAAAATCTTTGCCCCACCTACTTTATTGAACAGATCATTGATCCTAGGTAACGGGTACCTGTTCTTGACAATCATTTTATATAATTGTCTGTAATAGATGCATAATCTCAGAGTTCTATCTTTCCTTTTAACAAAAAGGACCGGTGCTCCCCATGGTGAAACACTTGGTCTAATATATTCTTTGTCCAATAGTTCCTGTAGTTGAACTTTTAATTTTGTTAATTTTGGTAAACTCATTCAATAGGGTTCTTGAGATATGGGGCCTGAACCAAGAAATAGGTTGATACAAAAGTATATCTTCGTCGTTGGGGGTAATTCAGGTATTTCATCCATAAATACATCTAAAATCATGCAAGACGAAAAAAAATTCGAAGCTAGGTTTATTTTCTTTTTCCAATAGATTTGTCACTTGGATGGAATAAATCTAACAACCCTTTCTCATGCACTTGTTAAATTGTATAGTTGAAATCTGCCTAATTGAGACTAGTTTTTGTATACCTTGTGATGTTCTAACATTGTCATTTTTGTCTTTATACTTGAATGATTTTTCATAACAATCTAAAATTGTTGTATTCCCTCATAACTAGTACATTCCGATAATTATGTCATAAGACCCTAACGGTAGTATATTTAGATTTATCTTTGTGTTTTGACCACCTAAACTGAACTCACAATCAAAAATAAAATCAGATACTTTTCTTTTGTTCTTGTTGCTAGTTGTAATAGCTAAGATTTTGCATGTCTTGTTTTCTTAAGTTTATTTGAATCCACTACACCATGAGCAATATAACTCAACGTAGGTCCTAGATCAATTAAAACAGAAATACGAGTATTGTTAATTTTACCTTCAATTTCCACTACAGTGGACTAATGATCAGCTTGTTATCCATCCACGACTGCATTGATCCGATGTAAGATTCTTCCCACATCTCCCACTGTATAGGCTTCCTGTAGGTTGTGAACTGTAGTCCTGGATGTTGAAGTCAAACATCGACAGTTCCTCCTTAAGTGAGGTTCTCCACATTCCTATCATTTTAACGGTTCTTTGGGGATGTCCCCAAACTTCTTTGTTCCTATATTAACTCGTTTACCACCTCCTTGGGTATTCTAGTTGTTGGAGTGAAAATATTTTTTTGGAAAACTTTTTGTTGTGTTCTAGAAAAGGGTTGGTTGATATCACTTCTTCTGTTGGTTCATCCTGTCTTGTTTTTTGTCTTTCCAAGACTTGGGAAATTTCAACCACTGTTTGTATTCGTCATAACACATTTGGGCCTTCCTAAAAATTTCACTCAAGGACTTGGGATTATCGAATTTGATTATTTCCTTATGGGATTGTGGTAAACAGCTTAGGAACCTCTGGATTTTTACTTTATCCTCCCGGATATAAGCCACGGACCCTAACAAATATAGGAATTTGTTTATAAAGTCATCCATAGCTATTTGACCGAGTCATAGGTCATAAAACACTTTTATTTTTCTTTCATAGTAAATTTCAGATAAATATGCTTTCTTAAAATATTTCTTAAAATCCGACCACTCCATCTGTTTTTCCTTTAGGCCCTTGGCCAACTTCAAGTCCTGCCACCATATGGTAGCTTTTCCTTTTAGATTATAGATGGTTATTTTGACCTTCATATTGATGGAATAGTTGTATATCTAGAAGTACTTCTTTATATCTAATAA
Organism: Picea mariana; assembly: GCA_032191745.1. Taxonomy (NCBI): domain Eukaryota; kingdom Viridiplantae; phylum Streptophyta; class Pinopsida; order Pinales; family Pinaceae; genus Picea; species Picea mariana. The sequence continues at coordinate 13,743 of JASDQU010034641.1, read as the reverse complement.
CCATGCGTCATCCTCCTCCCTGTTTTGGATTCCCCGTCAAAGGTAGTGTTAAATTTTTAATTAAATAAAGTACCTAGGCAAGTGTTTCTCATCCCTAGGTGCCTAAGGGGTGAGAAAGTGCCTAATGTGGGCCCTAGTCATTTAATTTGTGAGATGCAAATTAAAAGGCGACGTTATGAATTTATTGAGGGTGAATGAAGAGACATTTAATCTCAGCCACTCATATAATCTAATCTCAGCCATTGGATTAGAAAACTCCTCACCTACCTCATGAGGTCGATTAGGGTTGGAGGGCGCACCCATTATTTGGTTGTTGTTTTCATTTTGAGAAAGCAAGAGAGAGAGCATTTTCGAGCAACAAGAGAGAAACCATTTCTGAGAGATATGGAACACATTCCAAGGCAGATTATTAGCACCAAAATTGAGGCAAGGAATTCATCATTTATAAGAGGTCGTACAACATGGATTCCAAGGTCCGTATAGTATTTTGTATGCACGAAAATCGAGAAATAAAAAAAACATTAAATTATGTCTGTATGGGACGAATTTTATCAGTCCGTACAGCCATACTTTGGCACAGTTTTTGAGGAGGGACAGACAATCATACTCAGGCTGTATCGTACAGATTTTGTACATGTCTGTACAACCCTTTTTGGGCACATAAATCGAGGCAGGTTGTTGTGTGGTTTTTTTGGAAAGTTTGGCATGGTTTTCAAGGTGGTCGTACAACCATTAATGCACCTAGAAAATTGATGAAGTTGTTGGAACGTATTTCAAGGAATCCATATAGTAATTTGGAGGAACAAAAATCGAGGAGCAGAAATGTAATTTATTGCAGAAAATTCTGGAAAAAAATTTGAGGATTTTGGCTTATTTCCTATGTGAAGACTTGGCATGGTTATCGAGATAGATTTGTCATTTAAATTTTTGAAGATGAATATGCTCTAATATAATTCTCTGAAGCTCCTAAATAATACAAATATCCCTCTCTCACTGGTTTCCCCCTTGTGTTTTTTTCCAGGGTCAAAGTTAGACCAAAAATATCTGTGTCAATATTTTCTAAGTTTTATGTGTTGCTAATATTTTATTTCTGCTTTATAAACAATGTTCAAAATCCTCATGTTTTAGTTCTGAAATAATTTTTTCTGCTAAATTTTTATATGTTGATATAACTGGGTTCAGGCATTAAACATTGGCTGGAAAAATCAATGAGACTGAAACTGGGTTGGGATCTAAAAATTTACATGGTATTAGAGCTGAGTTGAAAAGAAGCAGAGATTTCAGCAGTCAGAAAACTGGGACAACGGTCACTTCACAGGGAAGATTTTTGAATTTATTGTTTTCAGCAGAAAAGGGTCAATGGCTATAGGTTTGAGAATTGAGGATAGACTTGGTGGGGTAGCAAATTTTGGTGCTTGGAAGGAGAGGATGATCTTGATTTTGCAAGAAAACTAGTTGTGGGACATTGTTGAAAATACCACTACTCATCTTGTTGTGGTACCTACTGATGCTACTCTTCTTGCAACTTACACTAAGAACAATATCAAGGCTAAGAGGTTTACTCTTGATGACATCAAGGATCATTTGATTCCTCACTTGACGGGGAAAACACATGCCTATGAGATATGGGAGTCTTTGACTAAATTGTACCAGAGTACAAATTAGAACCGGAAAATGGTTTTGAGGGAAAAACTAAAGAGCATAAAAATGACCAAGGCTGAAAATGTGGTCACATACCTTACTAGATTGACACAGGTGAGGGATGATCTTGGATCTATGGGGGAAGCCATAGTTG
>JASDQU010034638.1:0-12539 GCA_032191745.1 Picea mariana | reverse complement strand
CCTGATGAGTTCATCGACACTCTTTAGAGAATGTTGTGATTTTTCTCTTTTTAAAATTCTTTCTTTTGTTTTCCTTTCCTGATGCAAAACATGAGATTTTTTAGATTTTCTTGAGATTTTAAATGCAAAGAATAAAAAGGGAAAAAGTGCATAAACTTAACAAAGGAAAAATATGAAACCTGTGTAAAGCCGAAAGAGAAAGGTATATAATGGTTAAAAGAAAAGTGGTACCCACAAATTAAAAATTTTTAAGGGTGTGTTGATGATTCAACACTCCTCTTGCCTAGCCCTTGTCCATCGTAGCCCATTTTCTTTAGGATTTTAGAGCCAATACCCCTAGTATGCTTCTCAAATTCACCAAGTTGTTCTTGAGAGATGTTTATGGAAGGTGAGCTTACCAAGGTGGCCTTATTTATGGTTCTAGCATCTGTAGTGGTAATGGAAGGTTGTATTGTTTCTATGTGCTCTTGGACAACTACTTGAAGCCTTTTCAAGGCCTTCTCCTTCTCTACCAACTCTAGCTGCAGTTGCATCATCATCTATGTGAACCTATCCTCTTGACATTTATCCATTTGAATGACCTTCTCACCAATGTATACAAGCAACGCCTTGTGCTTGTCCCAATATGTCCTGAATGCAATGAGGGAGGCTTGGCCTTCTTTAAATTTCCTCTTGAGCAATGGAAATAATTTGGTAGAAGTCTCCATGTGCTTCTCCATATATGCCATCCTCAAGTTAAACATATTAACCTGCATCTTCAAGCTCTCATTCTCTTCTAAAAGCTTGACATTGTTGGTCCTTAAATCTTCCAACTTATCTTTGCTTTCTTTTCCCATGATGCATTTCACAATATTGTGTTCACATTTATAGAAGTAGTGTCTCGTTCAAGAATGCAACCTCTATGATACCATCTGATCCATAATCGATGGGATCATAGCCCATTCTCTTCACCAACATGGACCCTGTGTGATATTTAATTTCTAAACTCTATCTCAGTTTGTATAGTGCCCTGCACAATGACCTTAATACTTCTCTGGAGGATGAAAGACCTATTCTCTGTGTAATCTCTACTCCAAATGATTAATTGGCTCCCTCTTTGTGTAACCTACATACAAGTAGCCACATAACAATTCTATGGAAAATCATCTTTGGTTCTCAATGTGAGAGTTTCTGATGGCATCACATGCAATGGGTATATGCTCCAACAATCAACTACATAATTATTTTGTTATGTATGGTAGTCCTCGAGGAATCTTCACTCATGGTAGAGTCCTTAAGGACTCTTGAGTCATGGTAGTCTCCAAGGACTCTTTACTTGACCTCAAGATGATGTGAATGTAGATATGTGATCACTAGTGAATGGTGAATTGTTACACATCACCTCACCAACCTAAATCACATTTAAAAACTAGGGATGTTACATGCAGAACGTTAAGTCACCTAATGGATTGATACAGTAGGATATAGGCTCCCACATCTTCTAGACCTTGGAAAATGGATGTATGTGCTTCCATTTTGTAGATATGACCATGATGGCACATAAATGGGCAAGAAGCTCACACCTTGGGCACTACACCCCACACATTATTCAACACTTGATGGATAACGTTGCACTTGGTTATGATTGGAAACTACTCAGTCAGGTGGTGCACAATCACTCCACCCTAGATGATGCCGCTCTCACCCTAACATTGTTCTCTTGATGATGATCTCATGTGTTGGGGATTGTTTACCACTTGGACACCATGTGATGGTTGGAGATTTGACATGGAACTTGATGATGGTTTTCCACCTTGCTTAAATTGCTTGACAATGACATGGGGCCTTCAGAGGGTCTCTTCACCCATTGGAGGTTTGACGTCACCACCCGTGTGATGTTATGATGTTTTATTTGCATAATTTATCACTTACAGAGGCTATTTTTAGGGGTCGCCCCCACTTGTTATCATGGAATAGTTTCATTTCACTTTATTATTGAGGATTATAGCACTTGGTTTCCTCATATAAATAGAGGAAGCACTCAAACTCTTTTTTGATCATCACGTCTCCTCACACTTGTGATAGAGCTCTCTAGAAAAGTTTCGCTCTACTTATTTTTCTCTCTTGGAGTCTATGCACGCTATTGGAGTGATGCTTTGAATGGATGTTTCTCTTGTTGGTGGTGATCTCTTCATGAACTAGGGTTTCCTGATGCTAATGCACCTTGCTAGTAAGTGTTTCCTTTGATTGCATGTAGTGTTTTCTTGGTTAATCTTGGTAATTTTCTCTATTAGAGTGGTAATTTTGCATGTTATCGAGATATTTTTGAAATGTTGAAACCCTAAGGAAGGATTAAGAGTGCTTATCCACTTCTCTTGTTGTTTTCACCTTAAATTTTTGAAGCATTTAATATTTTCCCTAAGGGTTAAGAAATACTACCACCTTAAGGCTTATGTTAGCTAGGGTTTGGTTCTAGGGGTTAGGAGTGGCTATCTCCCTAGGTTCAAAACCTAGTTCTATTCATCTTCTTTGCTATACACATTAGAGAAAGTGGGATGGAACTTAGGGTTTATGAGTGGATAAACCTTAGTTGTTTCTTCCTTTGAGATTTGACCTAGTTCTATGAGGGCATAGCTCTATGTCTCAAATCTTCACTTTTGTCTTGCTTGGCCTCCTTTGACGCATTATCTTGACTCCATTTTCCCTAAGGAAGTATACGACACTAGTCTTATGCGTGTGATGCTTTATACTCTTAACAACTTCAAAACCCTAAATTAATCTAGCTTTATGACATCATTGGCTTGTTAGTTATACCTAGACACTTTGCAAAATCATTGGATAACTTGTTGCTATCATAAAGTGAATGCTACAACCATTAGGGCTTGTATTTATTGATGCATACTTAGTTAATATTTTGGAAAAACTTGCTTATAAATCTCATGGAGCAATTTGATATTGTACTACTTCTTGAAGGCTAATTTATAAGGAATAATTGCTAATTTTCTTCGTTGATTTACCCATTGTTTGTTGAAAATTTATTATTGTGATATAGACCTGTTAAATGCTTCAATTTTACAATAAACATGGTTTTACTTGTTATTTAGTGTCTAAAGGTGATTAATTGTCTATTATATGTTGTTGTCCCTTGAACAAATTTTGGGGAATACTTGGTCATACTTGACTGTTTTTGGGACTTCGACAGCATGTCGGAGACAGAGCACAAGGCGAAGCAGAAATTGTGGAAGCTAGGCCCACATTAGGTCCTTTTTGGGTTTTGGGGATAATGTAATGGGATTGGGATGTCAACCCATGGGTTTCACCCATGTTTAGGCCTTTTGTAAGTGTATAAATAGAAGTCTAGGCAATGTAAGAAGAGGCCAATGTGCTAATTGTGAATAATAGAAGAAGTGATGAATAGATTAGTGATAGTAGTATGATCTATGTGATCAAGTGCTTTGTGCATTCTATGTGATAGACTTGCAGAGATAAGTGCAGGTCATTGTAAGTTATTGGAAGGACTGTGTTCTTAGACCTACTCGGGGAAGGAGGATCTGGTGCTACGCAGATCTCCTTTCCTATGCGGTAAGGGTTTTGGTGGCTCTGTGATGTAACTGATTGAAGACAATAATAAAGAAGAATATTTGGTGGGTGTAGCCCTAGTTTGGGGGTGAACCATGTAAATGTTGTGTGTTGTGCTCTATGCTTTGACTTGATGTGTTTTTCTAAGTGCTCTTGATATGTTGTGATAGAATTGTTGATGCTTTGTGCTTTCTAGATGTATATGAATGTTAGATCTGACTTGTATGGCGATGCTTAGTGCTTAGTCTACCAGATCTAATCTATCTTGTTATTGTTAAGTGTTGAACTAAACTAGATATAGTGAATATTGTGATGCTTTGTGTTATCTACGAAGTAGAATAGTGACTAAATATTGATAAACTGTTAATGCTAAGTGCTCTGTAAAGTATTTTAATCATAGATTTGTGTCTCAGCTAAGGTTGTAGACACCTGAGTCTTGCAACCACCCCTACCTCTACCTCGGGTGAGACTTCATCTGCTTCGTAGGTGTTTCCGAAAGGGTCGGTAGTTAGGGTTTTGTTGGTGCGCTCTTGAGCATTGAACCTTTGGTCTGCCCTCGTGCCAACAAATGGTTCTATTGCTGGGACCTGAAACTATGATTGTTGGGAACTGAAGAAGAAGAAGCTTTTTGCAAAGATCCAATCTAAAACCAAGAAAGATCTACCTGTAGATTTGTTGCCCTAGACTGCAGTATTCTACTTGACCTTTGAAGCTTTGTGTTGAATAAAAGAATCCTCATCTAAAGAAAAGAAGTCCAATCTGAAGAAAAGAAGTCTAATCTGAATAAAAGAAGTCTGAAATGAAGAAAAGAAGTTTGATCTGAAGAAAAGAAGCTAGATCTGAAGAAAAGAAACCCGATCCAAACAAAAGAGGTAAGATCCATAAGCTCTGTGCTTTGACAAAGTTAAGAATAGCAATTTGGAAGCTTTGTGCTCTAGATAAGCGAAAAAATTTGTTTCTGAAGAATGGATTTAGGTATGTTTAATAGATTATGTCCTAGCCTGAAAACTAGGGCATTGTTAGATGGAAAAAGGTTTGATATGAATAGATCTGATAAGAATAGCGAAAGATATATTATACCTATGCATAGAAAGAATGTTTGGACTAATAAATGGATGCAGGATCCTAGAAAGAATTTTTTGCAAGCTAGATACTATGACCCCAGTGTGCAGTATAGGAGAGGTTGGGGATCATTTAAAAGAAATAGAGCATTAACTCTTTGTTACAGTTGCTTAAGACCAGGACATCTTGCTAAGGAATTCCCTGGGAAAAAACCTAGTTTCCTCTGTTGTAAGGGTATGGACCATGAAGTACTAGATTGCCCTAGAATGATTGCTAGGCTTGAAAAGATAAATATGGAACAAGCAAATCCTGAGGAAGTTCAAGAAACTAAGATTAAAGAAGAACCTCAGAAAGAATCAAAGATTGTATTACTGCAACTGAAAGAAACCCTGGATGATCACAAAGACATCAGTTTGTCAGAAATCTTCAAGAAAAAAGAGCAAATCGAAGTGAGAATAAGAGACTCTTACATAGACTATGTTCTGAATGAGGAAACACAAGTGAATATCATGACTGAAAGCATGTGGGAAACCCTATGAAAGCCTGCTATGGTTCCTTCACTAGGAGGAATAGGCTTGTTTAAAGGAAAAATGGTAACCCTATGTGGAAGGATTACCTAGATAACTATGAATACCAATGGAACTTCGACAGAAGAAGATTTTGAGATTATTAAATTTATTGAGGACAGTACCCCGTTTCCAATCTTGTTAGGCAAGATCTAGATTGAGAAAGATCAGATCCGAAGGCAAGAAGAAGAGGAAGCTTTAGAACAGAAGAAGCAAGAGTTAAAAGAATTTATGATCAGAAGAATAGCGCACTTGATCGAAGAGCAGTAGAATAAATCGAAGCTATGTAGGAATTTGAACGTCGAAGATGAAAGAATAAAGGAGCAAGAGAATAGACCACCCACTATAGAGCCAATGAAGGAAGAAGTACAAATACTGAACCCTATGAAGGACATTTAACAACACGAAGTTACCATCCCAAGAGAAGATAAGAATCAAAATGGGAAAAAGAACCCGAAAATTCAGATTGTAAGTAGAAAGGCTAGGAAGTTCATGAAGAAGAAAGCTAAGTTAGATAAGTTACAGAAGGTTCCAGAGGGAACCCCATAGAAGGAAAATTTGCAGAAATTGAGCTCTGCTGGGATATCAAAACAATGACACATGGCACTTTGCCATGGTGAAGAAATATATCCATTGAAGACAATATACCCATTCGGCTGACGCTCTGAACGGCTCGAAAGATAGTTATGGTCCACTACCAGATCATTAGACCGTGCCATAATGAACAGAACAAAATTTAATGAAGCCCTATATCCATTGCAAACGATTCGTTGCAGAGATTACTTACTTATTCTATCATGCCATGCATGGAAGACACTTTTGCTAATTGAAAATTTTATCCCGCAAACTGCATAAATTGTGAATAGTGATCACTATGCTCTTACTCTCTACCCTATTACAATGACCATGATACTCTAAGAACCCAAGATATTGATCCTGAGCGTATATGTCCGAAGAAGTTATCACAACTAAAGAATCTATAAGAGAGGTACTCGCTAGCCTCAGAGCCAAAAGAATCATGTCGAAGAGAGGATTATCTATAGGTTTACAAGCATCATCAACCAAAGGAGTGCAAGCCTCCCCGACAACTGCTCGAGTAGGAACATCCCAAGCCGACGCAGAAAGGAGAACCAAACATAAAGATGATATGGCCAACGCGAAGTTGGTTCCATCCATCCTACCTACTTACATACCACCTCTGAGCGGTGCGATCAACAAAGATAGTGTACCTAGAGACTTTGAGTACACTCTACTCACTATGTACCTCTCGAAAGGGGTACGCACAATCCGCCCAGATCAAGACAAGATTACAGCATTGAATTTTAGTGACTTCAACCTGGGGGATCATAAATTTTACAGCATCCTCGCCCTATACAAGTACCTAACCATAAACATGGGAAAAAAATTGAAGATCATCCCTCAGAAATGGATGATGAACCTCACACAGTCCACCCTGCTTAATGTTATAAAGATACCACACTTTGACAGACACCAAGAGGTGAATTCTTGTGTGAAGTTGTTGCTGGCAAGTTACCATGGAGGATACTTATGGTTAAACCGTCACATAATTGTTGATCCATCACTGATCAATCAGATCACAGGGCTGAGCATGTAGGGCCCTGATCCCCATGATTACTATCCTAGAATGACTGCGGACTGTGCTCTAGCTCAGAATATTAAAGAAGCCTATGGCAATGTTGAGAAGGGTGCGTAAGGCTACAAGGTAGCTTCTATTGAAAGTGGCGTAGTGCGCCTCACCTGTCAACTAATTGCAGGGAATTTGGTACACAAGAATCGACCCATGCAAGTATCTGTCTTTGTAGTCGACCTCGCAGGGAAGTGTACAGAGGGACTACAGATGAACTGGGTGAAGTACCTGGTGAATCAACTAGAGATTGACTGCAGAGAAGCCTAGGATCAAGGGCATGAAATCCATTTTAGTTGTCTCCTGATACTGATAGATTTTTTTGCATGGGAGCTACTGGAAGGTGCAACCTTCCTAGACATTGACCCCTTTGAACCATTGGTCGCGAAGTTCAGTACACTATGGTACTTGAACGATATGAGCAAGTAGTGGCAATCCAATGTCATCTTCCATACTTACTACATCAAGTTGAATCTCGCCATCCAATCCAAGCCTTGCATGACCCCGAATACTTTATACAGGTTTCGACCTTTGATGATGTTCAGCGCGGACCGACATTTCATATACATCACAATGCACACTTATGAAAACAAGGAGTAGCTTCAGTCTTATTATAAACTTACAGAAGAATATCTGGAGAAAATTACCAAGGAATGGTCGGCGGACCTCCTTGTTTCGGAAGACCCCACAGAAATGTCTGATATCGATAGCCCAGAAGTTGTGTAGGATACACCTGGGCCAAGTAAGACACAGAAAACAAAGAAGATGAAGAAGGATGAGGAAGTCCAAGATATAGACAGCCTATTTGTGAGGACGGATTCCATTACACCAGATCAAGGAGGTGAGGGAGATGACTTAGAAGAAGTCAAACAGAAACCAGAAGGTGAAGTAGAAATTATAAAGAAGAGGAAGGGTTCACCTCTGAAACCTTCCTCTTGAAAGAAGTTGAAAAACCCCATAACTACGCTGCAGACCACATTGACTCCCGACGACTTCAACTTCATCGTAGCATCGATGAATGATGATTCATTAGAGATAGTAGAGAAGATGGAAGCAAAGCAAGAACAGATGTATGATCACATCGAAACTAAGCTACGAGGGGTCCATCAAGCCCTTTAGTCTAGCCGCGTAGTCTCCATTGTGCCCCTACCAAAAGGAACAAAAGAAGTGGGAGATGAACCAGTTCAACTCCACCGAATCGTTGATACAGTCGAAGCTAGACTTCGAAGCGCAGAAGAGAAAGCAGAACAAGATGCTCAGGCTTTGACACAAGTATAGGGAGTACTTGTAGAATAGTGCAGTACTGTAGAAATGGAGAAGCTTTCTCTCCAAGAAAAGTGGGATGAAGAGAAAGCGCAATTACAACAAGGTAAAGAACATTTTCTTGCGAAGCAACTGGAAATAAAAGTAGAGGTCAACAGAGGACTTCACTCTATGATAGTCATTGAAGTACAGATTGAAGAAAAAGTCCCATAGTAGGTGGCACAACTGGAAGAAGTCATCCAGAAGCTTCAACAATGCATAGCAGATCTAGAACTCCACATTGTGCCTGAGACCCTCCAGAACGTAAGGGATCAACGAGAAGCAACTGCTCGCAGTGCAGTTAACAGAATGAAAGCTCCTACCTTGGAGTGCAAGTAGTTGAGTAACCGAAGTGCCCAGACCTATGAGAACCTAAAATAGAACCCTGAATTATATAAATTGGAGTCACAACTCCAAAAGGCGAAGTATGAAGATGAAACACTATAGGTATAGTTGAAGGCCCTGTCACCCATAGAAAGAATGAAGTGAACACACAAGCAGTGCACTACCCAGCAACAGATCCATACGATCTAGAATAGGGTGATGGAAGTCACCCAACAACTTCAACCTGTATAAGATAAAGCATGTTAGCTATTTACAGAGGTTGAAATCCAAGGAGAAGATCTAGAGCAGGTCATAAATTCTACACAACAACACCTAGAAGGGCCAGTGAATGACACACTCATTTAGGAATTCACCGAGCAAGAGGATGTGGCATGGCAACAGGTTGAAGCAGCTCAAGCCAAGCTCAAGGCATTTGAAGCAGAGATGATCAGAACATAGTGACTTGGGACACGTCACATGTGAGTGTTGGGGGCCTGTTGGCCCTTGACCAAGTTTTGGGGAATACTTGGTCATACTTGACCATTTTTGGGACTTCGACAGCCTGTCGGAGACAGAGCGCAAGGCGAAGAAGAAATTGGGGAAGCTAGGCCCACATTAGGTCCTTTTTGGGTTTTGGAGATAATGTAACGGGATTGGGATGTCAGACCATGGGTTTCATCCATGTTTAGGCCTTTTTTAAGTGTATAAATAGAAGTCTAGGCAATGTAAGAAGAGGCCAATGTGCTAAGTACGAATAATAGAAGAAGTGATGAATAGCTTAGTGCTAGTAGTATGATCTATGTGATCAAGTGCTTTGTGCATTCTGTGTGTTAGACTTGCAGAGCTAAGTGCAGGTCATTGTAAGTTATTGGAAGGACTATGTTCTTAGACCTACTCAGGAAAGGAGGATCTGGTGCTGCGCAGATCTCCTGTCCTATGCGTAGTAAGGGTTTTGGTGGCTCTGTGTTGTAACCGATTGAAGACGATAATAAAGAAGAAGAGTTGATGGGCGTAGCCCCAGGGTGGGGGTGAACCACGTAAATGTTGTGTGTTGTGCTTTATGCTTCGACTTGATGTGTTTTGCTAAGTTCTCTTGATATGTTGTGATAGAATTGTTGATGCTTTGTGATTTCTAGATGTATATGAATGTTAGATCTGACTTGTATGGTGATGCTTAGTGCTTAGTCTACCAGATCTAATATATATTGTTATTTTTAAGTGATGAACTAACCTAGATCTAGTGAATACTGCGATGCTCTGTGTTATCTACGAAGTAGAATAGTGATTGAATATTAATGAATTGTTAATGCTAAGTGTTCTGTAAAGTGTTGTAATCACATATTTGTGTCCCATATAAGGTTGCAGACTCTTGAGTCTTGCAACCACCCCTGCCTCTACCTCAGGTGAGACTTCATCTGCTTCACAGGTGTTGCCGAAAGGGTTGGTAGTTAGGGATTTGTTAGTTCTCTCTTGAGAGTTGAACCCTGGGTCTACCCCTATGCCAACATATGCATTTGAATGTTTCTTTTCTGGTACAGGTTAACCAATTACCTCTTTGAACCTAATCATTCCTTTCACCCCTCCTAGACCTAGCTTAATATTTTTAGTGACTAAGATAGGAGGTTAAAGACTTATCTTTGCTATATATATACTTACATGAGAGTGGTAGATATCTCCAATTGTTACATAAGATTGACATCTACTTTAAAGACAAAGATTTATAACCTAGTATTTATTTATCTTATCTTATTTATAGTTTTAAAGTATGTAGATTTAAAATTGTTTCATAATGTTGTTTGTAATTATGGAAATAAATTGTGTATGGAATTTTTAAAATCTCCAACATCTACAAACAACATTATTTATATTTATTTTTTTATTTGTAATAAGTTATCAATAAACTTTAATTTTTTTTCAGTCCAATATTTTTTTAGGCACGTCAAATGGGAGTATGGTTGATGTTGATGGAAAATGAGGTCCATTTTAATTCCGCAGCATTTTCCATGAACCATACAAGAAAATCACGCGAATTTCCATGGTTGATGACGAGTGCATTTGGATTTGTGATGCAGTCGGATGCAGTGATTTTCAACCAACCGATTTGGGTTATGGGGCTCCCTTGTTGTGGTTACGGGACCTATCTTCATAACCATCATTAGCAATAATTTGATCTTAATCCTTTAATTAATCAAAGACTATGGAAAAAATAATAATAGTGCATCACATTTACCTTATGAGCTTTGGATGACCAATGTGTGCAAAATGTGATGGAAGGGTGATTTCTTAGAAAGGTGAAGTGATCTTGAAAGGGGAAAAGGGTCAATTGGCATTGAAAATGACATTAATTTGGGAGCCCAAAAATTGTTACAATGGTTAAGCAAGGGGCACTGTGATCAAAACATCATAGTGCATGTTGGATCTTGATTTCTTGATCGCCATGATGAAAATGACCCAAGGGGTCTGCTTTTTATAGCCCCAATATCTAACTAACTTCCATAGAATATGGAATATCTTGTCTACATGTAATTGTTGGGTGTTGGAGTTGACTCCGTCAAATCCACATTGTCAAGTCAGCTCAACAAGGATGCTCAACTTGATCGCCTACACATCCAACTCATTGTCGATTATTGGGCTAGTTGATCCACCATCCAACTATCTTCGACTGTTGATCAATTATCCAACCAACAGACATGTCGAATACTCAACCGACTGGTGTAGTGTGTTGGTTGATCACCCTATCAAATGTATCTAGATGTAGGGAAACCTCCCGACTGACTGAATCTAGGAAATGTGTGATGAACCATCAATGCTTGATGTTCCAACAAGGAAATGATAGCGAATGAAAATGAGATACTAGAAAAAGTTGACACGTTGCATAATGTTGTACATGCATTAACAACATTGATGAGGATAGGGAAATTCAAGTGGTGTTGTGATTTTATAAGCCTTATGGCCCCTAGCAATTAGCTCATAGTTTGATATGTTCTTCTTTATACTCTTTCAAGGTACATGACAAGTGGGAGAATGTTGGGGCATGTGTGTCATATACCTTGTAGTCTTGTAGTGGAGTAGGTAATGATCGTTGAGTAGTAGCAAGGAATAAATGAAAAGTAGTGGCAGGGAATAAATGTAAAACACTAGTGAGCAATGAATACTATGTAGTATCAGTTGGCCAATTACTTGTCGGAGGTTTCCGACATGTGGAATTGGAAAACCATAAATGGTTTATAGTTTTGTTATTCCTATTTATTCAATGGTTGGGTTGGAGGAAATCAATGCTTCAACTTACTATTATCTATCAAAATTTCTCCAAAATCCTCATGCTAGTGCTCCACACTCTTGTTGAAAGCATAAAGACTATTTAGTGTAACCATTTAGTTGTTGAATAATGCATTGAATGTGCTTTAGAATGGGTTTTTGTTTGTCATTGTTCTCTTCTATGTTTACGCACATTCTTCTCTCATAGATTAGTGTGAGAAACATATTCTGCACCTTTACTTCCTTTCATAAAAAATGATCCAAAATACAATGTCATATATCTCATTTCCTATGTTGTGCACATCTTTACGTTGAAAATACTAGCATGAGAAGAAAAACAGATCTTAGTGTTTTAACGTAAGATAATAATTCTTGACTCGAAGCCACCAGACATGCCCACATTTTTAATTTTATTTTGGACAGGCCACAGGGAGGTATTTGAATTATGATTGGGTGGCATCACAGCGAAAGGATGGCCCCCTAAGGTAACCATTAACTAAGACGACAAGGATGGGGTTGGAGAGGAGTAGGCACATGCTACATTCACCTTTACAGGTGAAGAACTGGAACCAAAATGGAAAGTAGATTTACTGAAATGGACGACATACTTTAATTAATTTCCTCAAGGACACACACAAACCCAAACCCAAATGTAAAATATCTACTCAACAACGCCAAATATGTGGTCAGAACAACAAAGGTTGAATCTTTAGTCGCTAACCATAATGGCTTGACTCCAAAGAGTTTTTGAATTCAGCCTTGAAATAATTCGTTGGTTACAATCTGCTTGAAATCCCTCCAGGATCGAAAATATCTTGAAAATA
>JASDQU010034637.1:0-14045 GCA_032191745.1 Picea mariana | reverse complement strand
TATCTGTATTTCCACTATCCACTATTACCTTGCATACCCTATCCTTGGTCTTGAAAGAAGTTCTAAACAAACTTTTTCTTTGGACTAGATTTTCCGCCTCTTTCTCTGGATTCAAGAGAATTTTCTTCATCATTAAGGATCTTTCGCCTTCTGCATCTTCTTCCTCAACATTTCTCCTTTATGCTTCTAAAATGTGAGATTCACTTCCCTCATCTTTTTTTCTCCCAGGACATTCATAAGACTTATGTCTGATCTTTCCACAGACAAAACACTTTATCTCACCACCTCTGCCTCTTCCTCTTCCTCTAGCTCGAGGAAAAGTGTTTCTATCGGCATATTGTCTTCCCTGTGAGCTTCCTCCTCTCTCTGGGTGAGTATGAGGTTTCTTCCCTTCATCCTTGGGTTTTTGTGCTCTATCTTGGGCAACCTCTTTTCCTCTGCTCTGACTTCTACCTCTTCCCCTTTGACTTTTCTTTCGGGCTAAWTTTTCTTCATCCTTTAGAGAAATRTGATAAGCATCTTCCCCATTTCTAATCGTCACCATGCTCATCTCATTCTAAATTTCATATCTCATACCATTCATATATCTAGGAACCTTTTCATCATCACTCTTGTTATCGCACAGTTTGTATAAAGGATAAAGGACTTGAGGTTTGAAGGCCAAACTGGTGTAACAGAAACCAATCCCACCCAATGTCATCAAAATGGGATGGTTCTTTCTCTTTAGGGAGGTGAGGCTCAAGGGAGACGTCCCTGGTGACCTGGGGTTTTGAGAAGGAAAGAGGATTAAAATACAAGGATAGATTTCCCCCTCACAAGTCATCACCAAGAAGATAGTCCTGGATAAACAACCAATGATAAAGTAAAACCCCCAAAGATATACCTTCCTAAGACAAAGCAACAACACATGATATATGCAAGCTAATTCAATGGGTTAGTACTTCATATAAGTGGATGACTATCTGATGAACATATAAACAATTTTAGCAATAAATATTGACGAAGTCAATGTTTATAAATAGTAATGAAAATTGTCACTTCACCAATAAATATTGGAACAATATGGAATTCAATGTAACCAATCAACACTTCATTAAATCTATGAATTTAATCACCATTCAATTTTCTTATAAAGTAAAACATTTGTTGCACAAATGATATAATAGCCAAGGGTGACGACAAAAATAGGTTAGTTAGGCTAGCTCTTAGTCTAGGGTAAGTTAGGTTAGGGTTTGATTCAAAGTGTTGAGAGTTGTTTGTGATAAAGGTCACTTCAACGCATGAGGTTTATTTATATCAGTGGATTAGGTTTAATGGATTCAAATAGTGGAAGACACAAGAGTTGAAGGAGGCAAAGTTAAGTAGGTCAAGGTCTAGAAGGAAACTCTTCAGAGTGTTGCTAGAGAAAGGCCCCAAAGTCAAAACCCTAGGGGAGAGAGGCTAACCTCCCTAAAGAGAAATAACCATCCCATTGTGGTGACATTGGGTAGGATTGAATCCTGTTACACTAGTTTGGCCTTGAAATGGCAAGCCTTTTATCCTTGCTACAAACTGTGCAATAACATTTTGGCGTCATTGTCAGGGAACACTGAGTCAATTCTCCTCAAGATGACACTTTTCGGTAAGCCTTGCCTCTAGAAGCCTTATCTTACAAGCTTACTTGGTGACTCCACTAGGGTGTTTTCCATTTTTATTTGGTAGTTTCAAGTAAACTATCTGGCGACTCCAAAAACCAAAAAGAGGTTCAATAATCCTCCTTTATCTTTCAGAAGGAAGCCTCCCAATAACTGTCCTGTTTTAAAATATCTTTTTAGAAAGAGTTTTCCTTTGAAAACCACGTCTAGTTCTGAAACCACTACAATGAACCCAGCCAAAAATCAAAGACAATGGTCATATACGCTTTTCAAACCACTATACATGTCAACCATACTAGGCTATCCTAGGAAAATGCCACCCGAGTATGAGAATCGGTTGCCTAAATTTACCGGTACTGATGCAATCATTGCCGAAGAGCACATGAGCAACTTTTGGATGTTTTTTCAGCTTCATCCCATTAGTGATGATGCTGAAGATTTAGTCATGAATTTGTTCTCCACTACCCTCTATGATGCTTCAAGACATTGCTACCCAAGTCTTCCCGATGATAGCATTAAAACCATGGACATACTAGAAGAAGTTTTTCTAAAAAGGTGGAGCATCAAAGAAGATCCTCACATGCTCCTTACCCGACTAAATACCCTTTGGAAACATGAAAATGAGTCTATTTGGGAGTTCCATACTAGGTTTGAGACCTTTCTACAAAATATCCCTGCTAGCCATCATCTGAAAGATGATTACCTTGTCCATATCTACACCAAGTCATTCAATGGCCAATTAGGGTATCTCCTTAGGGATAAAAACCCCCAATCAATTCAAGAAGATCAAGATCTCGCTACTATAATTGAGGCTAACCTCTTCTCATCTAAGATTGATCCTTTCACAAATCCAAGGGTGAAAATGGACACCAAACCTAAGTTGGTCCACAATGACGAGGCTACCTCAGATATTTGTTCCAGTAAGGTCAAGTTGCAAGCCTCTATGAATGGTATCATGAAGAATCAAGAAAAAATGATGAGTAGGATCATCAACCTGGAAAGATCCAAAATCCAATAACCTAGGGTCTTGTACAAAGGGCAATTTCAAAAGGGGAACCAATTTTATAAGATAAAGAATGAGCAAGAAGTTCCAAACACCTTATCCCGTACAAACATTGTCGATGAAAACCCTTGGTCTCTGGAATGCAGTGAATAACATTGGGATCATGAATGTCCTTACAATGACAATGGCCATCAACAACTGAAAAATATAGGACGTCTCATGCAATTCCCTCAGATAAGTATCACGCCTAAAGAACATCAAGAGGGCATAAGAGAGGTGGCCAGGAAAGCTAGAATGGAATTAATAAACAACCTGAACCAGGAATCAAAAGAAAAATTGAAGAAACAAGAGTTCTAGGTGTATAGACGAAAGAAAATGAGACAACCTACCGTTGAACAAAAAAAAAACACATCCTTGGATGTGCTCCTTCCTAAAACATCCAAGACTGAAAGGGTTGACTTAAATTTTGAATTTGAAGGGGCACTATCCAAGATGCATGCAACCATTCCCCTGAAAGAATTCATTAAGGTGCCATCTGTCAAAGAGAGTTTTGACAATTTATTTCAAGGATCAGATGGACCCATGGAGCCCCCTACCATGTTGCAAGTCGATCACTTCAGGGTCCAATACAGTGAGAATCATCCCTTCTTCATGACTTTAATAATGAAAAACAAGAGCCTCAACAACTGCATGTTGGACATAGGGGCAGGTGACAACATAATGCCTTCTAAAGTCATGCAACAATTAGGGTTGAAAGTCACACGCCCTTATAGGAATGTTTGTGGCTTTGAATCTAAAGCCATACCCACACATGGAGTAGTTGAGAATGTGGAAATTTGCCTTAAAGAGTGCCTGGATAAAGTAATCCACATTGGCATCATGATAGTAGACATCCCAGATGCGTGGGTAATGTTGTTGTCTAGGAATTTTACATCACTTTTGGGTGGCACCCTTGAGATGGACCTCTCTTTTATAGAATTGCCTTTGAAAAATGGAATAATAGGTCGTCTCCTAAATGAGCAAGTAACTGAAACCCATGTGAAAGAAGCTAATAGCCCCATCAAAAATGAAAAGATGCATGATGAGATCATACAAACTCTTCATAAGTATTCTCCTGAAGATATGCCTTTCACAACATAAGAAGATTTTGATCAGATTAAATGGCCCAAAAAGGAGGAATACCAACAAATCCTAGATGAATTCAAAGACAAGGAAATTGGGACTGTGAAAATACTACAAAGATGAAAAAGTGATGTACATATTCATCCATCCCAGCAAGAGGTATTTACAACAGAAGCCCACCCTCCTCCCTCTGCACAATACACCAGGGTTTTCCAAGGGACAACCAAGTAGAAGATCAGGAAGTACAAGGAAGGAGATGTAGTATGGATGTGGAATACCCAGAAGGGAGAGACAACTAATTTCAAAGGAAGCACTCAATCATGGCTCAGACCTTTCAAGGTTGGACGAGAATTAGTTGATGACTCCTACTCTTTGTCCACTTTGGAAGGAAGAAGGTGCCCTTTATTGATCAAATAACGCCTCCTCAAACCCGACCAAGGTGGAGGAACCTGACTTCACAGGTAAGTATAGGTAAGTAGGCATTTTTCATTCGTGTATTATACCATTTGCATTGCATGTTAGTTTTCTTTCACATTCACATTATTGATTGTTTTATTTCAATATATATATATCTAGCTATGTTGGGGTGGCATTACCACCCCATTTTGTTATTGATGCTTCTATTGAGATCGAGTAGGTCATTAGGTCATGCCAAAGATGTTGAGGTTCTCATGTGCTCTACAGTGATCATATGTCCCTGAGTTGGAGCCAGATGTTATCCTCCACTTTTAGGGATAACTAGGAGATCATGTCCCAAGGCCCGTAGGTCCTAGATATGGCATACCAAGAGTAGGATGGAATTTAGCATGGCCTTAGAGGGCCCACCTTTCTTTCTTCCAACATCTTTATCTTTTCAGCAACAACAACATCCATCACCATTAGCTTGGTCCTATGTCAGAGAAGGTTCTTGCTCCATGAGGTAATTAGTCTGGGAATCATGGTATGTGTCACTTTGATCATCAAAACCATTGAATGTATGGATCTAATTCCTTTTATTTCTAACAACTGCTTGGATATTACACTTTCCCACCTGACCATGTTTGGGGGGATTGACAAGGTTCCCTAGCAAGCCTGTGTCTGTAGATTTTGGTTTTCCACCGGGGGGAACTTTTGAAAACGCCATAGTCCACTCCCATCATAGTACCACTTTTCCATCTTGTTTTCTACTCACCTATCCCATTCCAGTTGTCTAGACATGGGGTTGACCTATTTTCAGGATTGCACATTATCTCGTGGGAAGAAGGGGCTAAAGGTCCAGAAGCTAAAAGAAAGCTGGTAAAAGATAAAAGCCTAAAAATAAAACCTAGATATGCTTTGCCCAGGGATCCCCGAGAAGGCGATAAAAAGCTTCTCAGCAAGAAACAAGAGGGACCCGGAAAATAATAAAACAAGGCCTAATGAGAGGATAGGGGGTCTCATCATGATCCAACCTATTAGTTCCATGGGTATCTAACTATATGACATTTACATTAAATGGTCACCATGCTAGGGCAGTGACTCTTGGTTGCATGGCCAAGGGAAAGGGGGTCTCATCACGAGCCAACCTTCTTATTTCTATGAAAATGCTTGTGGTTAATGCTGTCTCCACTGGTCACCATGGCAGGGCAATGTCCCCTGATTATCTCTTTAACAAAAGCAATAAAAGATAAAATATTAAAAGAATGAAGAATAAAAGGAAAGAATGGGCTTGGAAAAAATGTATCCATGACAGGTACAACTCATCTTCTACAAAGGCACCCATAGGTAACATTTTTTCATCCTTGGCCCTCACTGCACTCACATGTTTGGACATCCCTTGACCACATCACCCACTTACATGTCTTGGATGAGGTCTCTTCGAGGAACTCTCCTTCTTCTGTGGACACTAGCCCAATAGGATGCCTTGTCCTTTTCTCCAGACTTATATTGTAGGCTTGTGTAACATCTTTGAGTTGTTAACTGTTGTATTAGGGATTTTATGCATATGTTTAATAATATTGACGATGAAATGTGATTGAGATTGTATGATCCTTATGATTGATGATCAAGTGGAGGGCATATATTTTGATGTGCAGGACCATGCCCGATGGACATGTACCATTTTGGATCAGTACACATGGGGAGATGATCAGTTCGGACCTCCATGGGGTTGAAGAGCCTATCAGGTGGATGTTGAGACCCCATCAGGGGGCAAAGATAGGATAGAGACGGATCAGGGGATTTTCACAGGAGAAGAAGAGGACGTTCCACTAGAGGCACCCCGACAGAGCTTGACCCAGGGGGGGTGGTCCTTTTCTGGTGGAACATTGGCCTTGGAAGGCCTAAGACGTCCCCATATTGACCATGATGCCATCCAACATCATGGAAATTTTGGGAGGCAGACTAGGTAGCATTGGCACATGTGGCAGGTTGGAGAAGCCCAAGGAAGGATAACCTTTTTCTCCAAGATGCCCCATTTACCCTAGAAGGGGATGACGTCTCCCTTAAAGGGGCTTACTACTTCCTTTCATCTTGATTAGGGTTTTAATTTGACAATTTAATGTAAAAACAATATGATTTGGTATTTTGTCATTGTCGGCCTTTTACATGACCTAAAATGTAAAATTAGGTCATGGTACTGTATAAATGAGGGATTTTTACCTTCATTTTTTGAATCACAACTTACTCACTCCATAAGGAGGTCTGAAATTTGCACCCTCTCTTGGGATATTGGTTGATTTAGTGATGCACACTTGCTAAAGGAGGACTATTTTGGCATATTTTGTCTTTTCTCTTAATGGAAGGTGTTACAACTAGGGTTTAAATTGCTTCTTCTTAGTGAATTGTAAGTATTTTTCTGCAAAACTTCTTGAATGAATGGTTGTAGTTTAATTTCTTGCATATGTTTATGATTTTTCTGAACAAAACCCTAGGTGAGAAGCACATAAGTAGTTCCTTGTCTCATATCCCCATTGAGAGAAAGTTTTCATCCATTTGAAGAAGGAGAGAGCCTATCCGTTTCTACACTCCCTTCACCTCTTCATTAATTTCTAGTCGTACTTCTTGTGAGCTGAGAAGAGAGAGACACCTTAAGCCTAGGTCTACTACACTTAGGGATGATTTTCTCTATGGTTTGATGAAAAGGCCTTGATGTAGCAACACCTTGCTTCATCAAACCCTCTAGTCTTGGTTTTATGATTTATCTTTCAGCTAACCTTTTTTTCCATTGAGTTAAGGAAGGAGGAGAGAACACTGAGGCATAGTTTACCTACACCAAGGTGAGCCTCTCTCCCCTAGGGTTTTGACTTTGGGGCCTTTCTCTAGCAACATTCCAAAGCCTTTCCTTATATTCCTTGGCCTATTTACATTTTCCTCCTTGAGCTCTTGCATCTTCCAATATTTGACTCCATTAACCCTAAGGCACTGATCTAAAGAAACCTCATGCGGTGAAGTGACCTTTATCACAAACAACTCTCAACACTTTGAATCAAACCCTAACCTAACTAACCTGTTGTTGTCATCACCCTTGGCTATTATATCATTTGTGCAACAAACGTTTTACTTTATAAGAAAATTGAATGGTGATTAAAGGCATAGATTGAATGAAGTGTTGATTGGTTACATTGAATGCCATATTGTTCCAGTATTTATTGGTTAAGTGACAATATTTCATTGCTATTTATAAACATTGACTTCATCAATATTTATTGCTAAAATTGCTTATATGTTCATCAGATAGTCATCCATTTATATGAAGTACTAACCCATTGAACTAGCTTGCATATATTGTTTGTTGTTGCTTTGTCTTAGGCAGGTATATCTTTGGGGGTTTTACTTTATCATTGGTTGTTTAGCCAGGACTATCTGCTTAGTGGTGACTTGTGATGGGGGAATATATAATTGTCTTTTAATCCTCTTTCCTTCTCAAAACCCCAGGTCACCGGGGATGTCTCCCCTGGGCCTCACCTCCCTAAAGAGAAAGAACCATCCCATTATGGTGACATTGGGTGGGACTAGTTCCTGTTATGCCAATTTGGCCTTCAAACCTCAAGTCTTTTATCCTTGCTACAAATTGTGCGATAAAAACTCTCATGATGACCTTCTCTAATTTTAAGTCAGTAAAATGCCTCAGTTTATTCCTTCACTGTCATCCCTTTCTGTGTCAAATTCTGCATTCTCCGAAACAAATTAATTTGGTAGTCTATGGGTATAAACTTGGCTTTCATCTCGGCGATCATCCTATCCAATTTTTTTATTTTTTTCTTTCCTTTACAACGCCTATCAGCCTGTAGTTCATCCCACCACAATGTTGTATGCCCTTTAAGTCTAGTGACAATATGTTTGACTTTCTTATCTTCCTCAACATCCTCATAGTCAAAGTACTTGTCCAGAGCTCTAAAGAAATCTAGCAGCTCTTCAACATCTAAGTTTCCTTCATACATCGAGGTGTCCATTTTTTCTCTAGCACCTATTCTTGCAACAACTCTGAATAAACATTCTTCTGCAGCATCTTCGGATACAACTTCTTCTCCAGTTCTAGCGTCATTTTCGCTTTATGCTTCACTGACATCTCCAACATCAACTATTAATTTCTTTGTTGTTTCCATAGCATCTAATCGAGCATGGAGTTCTCTCATTTCCCTTTCCACAACTCAATCAGGCATTGGTCTATCTTGATGTCTTTTGGGCGGCATTGTTTAAATGTGTTCCACGTAGAATTCAAATCAGAACTTGCCTCTTGTCTTCCTCCTCCTTAATAAAAACAATGATTGTAAGCTTTGATACCACCTGATGCAACACCCCTACCTCAGCAGGTTCTTCATGACCTCCTGGTATAAGGATCGTTCTAAATATCCTCCTTGATTCTAACTAACCCTTTGATTCCCCGCAGGAATCTCCAACACACACAAGTGTTTCCACATGTCCTTTTATGGAGTTAAGACTATGTGAATAAGCACTAAGTGCCAACTCTTACCCACGTGACCAGCTGATGTGACCATGACCTTTGCCGAAAATATGTTTTGGGTTTCACCACTACGTGATCCATGATGTGAGATCCTCTGACTCCTTCAATCTCTGAAAACCCAAAAAGGGTGAACGGATCTTTGACTCCCCCTTAACTTTTCATGATGTGGCCCTTAACTATGGTTTGGGGCCCAAATGTTTGACACCTTGGTATTTCACGTATCGGTGAATTTCAATGCCACAAATCCCTTCACACGATAGCTGAAATCACATTAAATCCTTGCCAGATATCAATGGCTCTAAGATTCAAGTGAACTGATGGTCCCGATTCTATCAGGACTTCTTGAATCAGGAGTTTAGAACTCTCGACTCCAAGTCACAACTTATTCCATGCCCTGAATTCTGAAACGATGAAAATTCAAGCATGACATCAACGACTCTCGTTGACCCGGATCCAACAACCACTACTCCTCCTAATATTATGAGTGTTGAAAGACACTCATCCTTAACCCTCCTACCGGTCTACAAGATCCAATGGTCCACGAAACTTCGACGATTCTCCCTCTGAAAATTTCAACCGTCCGTTCAGACTTCTCAAAGACTCGTGCCCAACTGCTTTGGCATATTTCTTCCTGAGGTAATTTCAGACCTCGTCCTTCCTTTAACTTCTCTCAATTCTCTATCATTCCTGAGCTTGACCTTTGCTACGAATTCAAGGTGTAAAAAGGGTTCTTGTGTGCACTCCTTGCGACATTCACAATAACCTTTGGTTACTTAAAGTCTCCAACCCTGTGCACTTCCCTGCAACAATAGTTCTTCAAACTTTCTCCTTAGTTGATGAAGTCTAAGACTTCAACCAGCCTGTGCACACCTTGCACGGCTCTGTGCTATGCCTATACTTCTATGGGTATAATAACAACGGTATCCCTTTTGAGCTTTTTTGAGATAAAACTCAGAACTCGTCGATGCACTCCTTGCGAAATCTCACTACACTCCTTGTAGGATTTCTCAGGAAGAGAAACAATTGAAACCTATACTTCTCCTCTCACAGACTTCATATATTCAACATGAAATCAAGAGCATACACAACATTGAAACAAAATACATAACAGAGTCTGAAATCAATTGTAACATACCATTCAAAATATGTAGCAGAATTCATAAAACAAACACCATGAGATTAGATCAAAGCTTATTTATATTAATCCAAGTTTATTTGTACATGGGTTCTGTAGAAAAAGATAAGTGTTCATACTAACTCTACAATATTTTTTTTTCTACTATTCTATCTTCTTGTTCTAGTGCTCTACAACTTACAATTACTATGAGAATAATTCTTCTCCCTTTCAATACAATACATGTGGGGGAGCTTTCTAGAGTTTTCCCTTCTACAAATCTAGCTATCTAATCGAAATTAAAATCTACCTAACTTACATTCATTATAATTAAATGCCTCTATAACCGACAGATGAGAGCAACGCTCAAGATCTGTTTACAATCTCCAAAACATAAATGCAAATACATCCTTCTAGATATTACATTAAATGTTTTATCATTCAAATTCAAAACATTCTCAAAATGTGCACTGGTGAATTTCCAGCTGTGCTTCTCTTTTTTGCTTTCTTTTCTGGCTTTCTTACGATGCTCCTACATCACAAACAAATTGTACGGTGTAAGAATGAATTATTTTGGAAATTCCATTTTTTGCTGTCTTGAATCTTCGGTACCTGCAAAAATAATTTAGTGTGTAGTTTCCCTAGCATTTCATCGGCTATGATACCATGTAAACGTGTTGAACCTACACATAATATATCTAGCTAGGAATTGACATACACAATTGCTGAGAAAATATGAGAAAAGAGAAGCAGAAGAGAAAGAATGGAAGAATTCCCATTAACCAAATGAATGAATGATAATTTACACATGATATACTATGTATAACTCAACTAATGCACACTATGGGAGAAACCAATTCCCCATAGTGGTGGTATAGAGTTATATAGACACACACCAGTAGTTACAAGAGTAAAGTTCCACCTATTCTAGTCTCTCAAGTAGTTATGGGAGTGAACTCCCACCTAGTCTGAGTTAACTAGTCTCTTAGTCTTCAGTTAACTGACTAAAGCAGAGTGAAGTGAGGAGGAGATCAGGGAATCATGAGTAATGAGATAGTATGGTGATTATCCCAAGGAAAATGTGTATTATCTGGTGATGATCCCAATGCTACATGGCGATAATCCTAATGTGGCATCTAGACTCCATTCAATTGATCAAACTAAAGTGTGAACTGAAGAGAATATTCTCTTGGAGGAATATTCTTCGTAAAATATAGGAGAATGAATAATGAATAAAAAATATACGGAAAATTATCAAGGTGGATATCGATGGCCACCCACCTTTTCCAACTAGCTCAAAAATGTTTTCTGGCAATTTTGGTAATTTACTAGTTTTAGTAGTTTTTAACTTTCGGGGCCATTTTGAGGGCCTAAATGAAGGTTTTTCAGGATAGATATTCTCAATGATAGATAAAGTATTTTATTGAGCCCCTAAAATGAATCTCCTCGATGATACCTTTCCAACGAGCTATTGTGTTCCCCAAATGGAGATCGTATGCCAAAGTTATGCCCTCAGGAAGTTGATACACCAAACTACCCAAAATGGGGTTCACAAAATTGTTGGCTTTTCATCTTTCGGTGTTAAGGTTTTTTATTTTATTTATGATAAAAATTCCTTTGGAGCTTCATTGTAAAATCATCTTCTTTCGAATGCGAGTAGCAGACACATCTCTTCTCATAGATAAGCTGCCACCATTCTAGGGAGTCTTTCACTCTATATTTTTATAGTCTTTGTTTATTTTTGCTCATTAATAGAAAATTGTGTATTACTATATCTATGTGTTTATGGTTGCATATATGATACATTTCTATATATTATTGGATATCCGATATATCTTTGTACATTTCTTTATTATATATCCACTCTCATTTCGTGCTAAAAATAATCTGGATCAGTGGTATCAGAGCAGGTCGCTCTTGACGTTTTTCAGTGCATGTCCCCAACGAAGTTTGTATAGAAAGTTGGGTGAGATTGTCTCTCTTGAATACAATCTCTATCGCACCTCCAAGAAACCCTCCATGGCAAAATAAAAGAAAAACGACAGAGTAGATGATTCTATTAATCTATTTCTAGAGCAAGCTCTCTCGTGACAGAGGGATGAAATGATGGATAATTTTTCCCACGTCCTTCAACACCTACCAATAAAAACAGTTGTGTCTTCATCAAACAACCACTTTGGAAGAACCTCTCTGTTGGTCACTATAATTTCTTAATTGATTCAAACAATCAAGTGATACATAAATTATCAACCCAGGGAAGTCTTTTTATTTTAAAGATAACCACGCACTATATATGCTCAATTCCAAAAGCAACTTAGTGTTGTAGTAAAGAAACTTACACTAATCACACTTTATTGAATAAACTGAAGTTCTGAATTAAATCACAGGAAAGCAACTTCCCTATTGCATATCTTAAAGATTAATCTAAGAATCCTGGATTACATTAGAATAACATTTGCAGTGGGAAAGAACAACTATTCTGCAACCAGAGAACAGGACCCTTATTCTCAAACAGAGACTTCAGTACTAACACTCTTTCATGAAAACAGTAATGCAGAAGACAATTAACTCTATCTAACAGAGAACAAGGCCATCTAGTTCCTTCCTTTCTAAGCAGGAGCCTTAAGCCTTATCTCTATTTAGCACACTTGTGAAATTGAGGTTTACAGAGAATAGGATAGTCTGATCCGTTCCTTTCTGAGTAGGGATCCTTAACCCAGTCTCTGGCTAGCACACTTGCAGGAATAATGGAAATCTACAGAGAACAGGATGTTCTGGTTCCTTCCTTTCTGAGCAGGAGCCCTTAACCCAATCCCTGACTAGCACACTTTCATAATTAAATGAAATCTACAGAGGACAGGATGTTCTCGTTCCTTCCTTTCTGAGCAGGAGCCCTTAACCCAATCCCTGGCTAGCACACTTGCATAATTAAATGAAATCTACAGAGGAAAGGATGTTCTGGTTCCTTCCTTTCTAAGAAGGAGCCCTTAACCCAATCCCTGGCTAGAACACTTGCAGAAGTAATTGAAATCTATAGAGAACAGGATGTTCTAATTCCTTCCTTTCTGAGCAGGAACCCTTAACCCAATCTCTGGCTAGCACACTTGTAGAATTAAATGAAATCTACAGAGGATAGGATGTTCTGATTCCTTCTTGTCTGAGCAGGAACCCTTAACCCAGTCTCTAGCTAGCCTCACAAAATCATCACACAAGATTGCTAATAAAAAGAATCACGAATTTCATTCAATAAACTAAGACAGAGTCAGTAGTGTTTTAGCAAAGCAGAATTCATTAAAAGCAGTGTTTCAACAAACAAAAATTAATCAAAGCATAAACAGAGATTGTACTAACACACTTCTAAACTAATGGGTGAATCTTGTGAAGAAGGTGGGCCCTCCCTTCTCACAAGATTCCCCTGAAATGAGAAAGCTAGAGAGGGATACTCAAAGCAGTCTTTTATTCATCTGTCAAAACATCATATTACAATATGGAAAATGGAATACGTCCCTCTTCTCTGGAGATTCTTCAGTACAGAAAACTTGGATCTCTCGAATGATGATTTCCTCTTATTTAAAGAGGGAATCCCTTCGATACAATAATTTACAATGTGTATCTGAGTCCTATCTTTAGTCGGATCTACTTTCTAAACCAGCATAGGATGTCATAGTCTCATGCAACAGAATGCTATTACAGGAGCTGAATGAGGTATTTCTGTTACGGCTGGTGTAATAGCTTTTTCTCGTTGTTGCTGATGCTATTTCAGCATCACAATTCACAGGTTGTTTCAGCCACGTGAATTGCGCTCTGACTGTGTCGGCATTCTTGTGTAGGAGTGATGGTTAGAGCTTTGTTGACCGCTGACTGTAACGACTTCCTTTATGTTTCAACATCGTCGGTCCTGGCGGTTTCCTCTGTGTTTCAGCATCTGCAACTCTGGACTGTGTAACAGCTCCATGTTTCAGCATCTGCGACCTCAGACTATATAGCAGCTCTGTGTTTCAGTATCTGCGATCTTGGACTGTATAGAAGCTCCGTGTTTCAACATCAGTTCTGTGTTTCAGAAATAGCAACCTTGGACAGTTCTGTGTTTCAGCAATAGGCCTCAAATGCTAATCTGCAGTTGAACACTTATGCATTTCTAATCAATGGTCAAGTACGAGAGTGATGTAAAATATTATGCAAAATAGATTAAATGTATAGTAATGAGAAGGGACGTTGTATACCTTTGGGATGATCAGATAAAGTGAT
>JASDQU010034634.1:6152-17316 GCA_032191745.1 Picea mariana | reverse complement strand
TCATCATCATATAAAAGTACTTTGAATATAATATTTAATTATTAATTTCTTTAAAATATGTATTTCATATGTGATATATTTTTACCATAAAAGTTTAAAACAATGATTTTAGAAAACATTTTACCATAAGAATTATGAAAAGAAATCACATTGAAGACTCAATTCATCTTTGAAAGATATTTAGATCTTGTTTTCTAGAGTACTTTTTATATGTATTCTTACACTTTGAATCGGATTGTGTTCACATTACATCGCTTGCGGATTCTGCTGTTTCTTCTTCTATAGGCTGCATGCGCCAACAACATCCATAATACCTCGCAGGATCAAAGACAAGCAAGAAGAAATTGAAAGGCACTGTTGGCTATTTTCCTTAAACAGTTTTTGAATTCAATTGAATACCATGTGCTTTCCAGGCAAGTGCAGGGATACAGATATCATGAAGCTGTAAGTTTCAAAGCCATTCTCATAATATCATTCGCTAATATTATCTTATTTTTTCTTCTTCAACTGGGTATCTGTTATGCGGTGGAGTTACTGTAACGTCGAATGTGAAAAAATGGTTTTCTCCCTTCTTCTTGATAAATGCTAGCTTCTTTTTTCTTGTTCAATTGGGTATCTGTTATGTGTTGGAGTTACTGTAACTTAATGAGATATGATGGTTTAACTGTGTATCTGTTATGGGCTGGAGTTACTGTAACGTAATGTGATATGATGGTGCAAGCTTTATGCAATTCATGAGGCTTAATAACATTTTTGTACATGAATCATATGAAGTTGCTTGTGCATTTTAACAAATAAATTCTACGTGGAGTTCAAGGGACCTCCAAACAATCAGTTACACTTTCATTGTTTTCCTTCTTTTCTTGGGTTTTATCAGAGACATGGATTATGCTAGTTATGATAAGAAATGCCCCACTTCAGAGATAATAATTTAGTAAAATGGAAATAAATTTATGTGTTAACACTATCAAATATAAAACCTAGTGTTTGCAGTTATTATGATTTCCGTAAATGTGTTAATATTTAACAATGTTTATATTTAGTAGGGATAATTTTAGTAGGGATAATTTTAAGAATGGAAATTTATAATGTTTACACAAGTTTTTAATATGCAAAATGTAAAATGTTTGTCCATACTTTTATAAAAATATTCAAATTTTTAAAGATTTTATATAGTTTCTATAAAATTTTGATAATTTAGTCCTGACGATGAATCCTGATTCAGATTAGAAACATCAATGATAAAATAATTTTATTCTAATTTTTTTTTGAAAAAAACATAAAAAATTAACTCATTTACAAAATTTAACCCCTACAATCATCTATTTACAATTATAATTACGATATAAATAATCCTAAAATATTAACTAGTATATATTAACTATAAAATATTAACAAGTATATATTAACTAAAAGTAAACATGTTAACCAGTGTTTGCATTCACGATTATGATTACCAACTAGCACAGCCACATAATTGTGGCTGATCAACGCCGAAAGGTTGATAAGATGAAAAGAATCCTTAAAAGAATATATTAAATTTTATTATTGATTAACAAATAAACGGTTGAGCTTCATTTATCTGGTGTTAATATTTTAATTTCAGTTAATCACTTAGGTGGCAATCATTTAGCTATCAAAGTAATTTTTAAATATGATTAGGTAAATGTAAAAAAGTAAACACATAAACGGATGTCTTTATAATAGTTAGGAAGTTAATGATTGAAATCACAGCCATTTATTTTGTATGACTACTAAGAATATTCCAGCGATATTTAATCCTGTCCATAGAAAATTTATTAAACACTAAACTCCTATTAAATCTGCCCATTGTCAATAGGTATACACCTTTCGACGTAATAACACAATCACTTCAATACCAGCCTAAACTATGCAGCCACGTCAATGCCATACTAAATAACGACACACATTTCCATAGCTCTTCATATAGAATTGCTTTCTTCGGCTAGAGATGGAGATCACAAATTCCAATACCATCTGAAAATATGATTTTTTATTCCCCAGGTTAGTGCATATCTTGGTATGACTTGGTGACAACGAAGGTCTTGGTTAGCTAAAGAAAGTAAGAAAGTCTAGGGTTGTGTGCTTACACTTACTTTAATTACGTCAACAGGCTTACATCTATTGAAAACCTTCAGAATTAATAGGCTTTTAATCACATATGTGATTTGTGATTTATGTGTACAAGATTTAATATGTTTCTAATATTTTGGTTGTTATTTTAATCATTAATTTTTTAGATAAAATATGTTTTTTCATCATTGAAAAAATATGATTAGTATAATTAATATAATAATGATTGATTAAATTAATAATTCCTTAGATAAATATTCATTTCAATAATTGTTCAGATTTTTACTATGAGTGAAATGTTTTTAAAAGTTTTCACTGTGTTTTTTTTAGGGTTTTTACTGGATGTTTGGAGAGCTTATACTTTAGGTAACCTGTGAGTGGAGTGTGTTTAATATTTGTTAGTGTTGTTTTTTAAGGTATTTTATTAGATGCATGGAGCGCTTTTGCTTTAGGTTTTTAACTGGATGCATGGAGCACTTGGGCTTCAACTTCTTAACTTCGTTATGTAAGTGTCTATTATACTAAGAATGTGCATTCAATGTGCAGCATGTATTCTTAGCGATCATTCGAGCTTCTTGAATTGGAAACGAAGAAGACCACCCACACGATAGTTCTCAATATCTGCGATCGATGTGAGAAGGAAAATACCGCTCGGCCACCATGAGCCTCTACGCCAAGTGTTATGGCGAATGAACCTTTTGTGAACGGCCAAACAATTTCCTTACAAACATTCAAAACAGCCTTTTTGGTGTTGTATTATGTTGAATATCCATCAGAGCATATGAGCCTTTAGGTAATGATTAGTATATTAATTATTTTTACATCATTATATTTATAACTGGAAACAATCTTTGTTAAAAGCTTTGTTTATTTGTTCAAATGGTTTTCAAAATAAAGGTTCGTTTATATGTTCAAATGGTTTTCAAAATAAAGGTTTGTTTATATGTTTAAATGTTCCTCAAAAATTTTATATTGAGAAGAGCTTATTTCCGTGTTAAACTATTATTTAGGGTGAATTTTATATATATACAAATATAAAGAGGTCTGTCATATTGATTGTAAAGAACATGTGTTTTTTCTTAAGAGGTCATACGTTTAAATTTAGAGGTAGGTAGGGTATGTATAATTCCATAGACTTTACCAAACTTGATGGGAGCAGGGGTCTCATACACCAATTTAATGTTTGGCTTCACTGTGACCTTAAAAATATATTATTATTATTATTATAAAATATATTTTTTAATATATTACTCTATTTCTTAGATCAATATGTTTGAAATAAGTTTTTTTAATGTGTAAATATCATCAAGGATAAGAAAGCTTTGTTTATCTCTTCAAATAGTCCTTGGGGTTTCTTTAATGTAAAGAGATTATTTTCATGCCAAACCATTGTCTAGGTAACTATTAAAATTGATGTTTAGTTTTCCAAATGGTTTTTATTGCTTTAATAAGTGGAGTTGGATATTTTGGTGGATTTAGCTATTTAGTTTTCAAAATGGCCCAATATAAAGAACTTTGGTTAAGATCTCATTGAAGTCGTGTTTAGGTTGGGTTATAAGAGAGCTTGTATGATGCATCTCTTGTTAATTTAAGTATGACTATATTGTTTGCATGCAACGATACAACCAATCAAGGCCAACGACATATATTATTTTATCTAGCATCAGTAAAATGAGATAGTTGGTTTATTTGTTTTATGTTTGAAGATAATCGTGGTGTGCAATAAGATTGAATTTGCATGCACGAGATTTTAAATTGGGAATCATTTTTTCCTTCAGTGGACAGGTTTCATTGAATTTCAAAGTATGTAGGTAGGTTTTCCACTAAGTTTCGAAAATGAACTAAAGCTTACAGTATAAGATTTTCTATAAATTTCTTGAGAGATTGAGTGAGACTGTTGGTAATTGATGCAGTCTTGTCAATCATCTGACATGATGCAATCTATTTACAGTTTTCTTTTATGCTGGTTAGTATTCAGATATAGATTGTCTGACTAAATAATGCATGCAAAATGCATGAGTAGTTTTCTAAAATCAATTGTTGTAAGCGTTCAATCAGGAGCAACTAATTGTTTGTTCTATGAGACTATGTATTGTTATAAAGAGAGGCTATGTATTGTTATAAAGATCAAGGTTGATCACAGTAAACACAACATTTTTGTGCAATTACAATTATTTCTTCTTTCTATGATATTGTGATTTAATTATTTAGTATTTAGTATATTGTTATGCTATTCTAAATGAATGATTATATAGTCCATAGATAGGCCTGCATAGATCCTTCATTTGGTATGAGAGTTGGTTGTTGTTTTAGGGTAATCATGTCAAACTCTAATTCATTGCCCATTCTAGAATTTAATGGAAGTGATTATGATTATTGGTGCATCAAGATGATGACCTTTTTGATAGGGAAATATCTATGGGAGATTGTAGAAACGGGTTATGCAAAGCCAGAAGATTGGGACCACTCTTAATGCAAATGATAGAGTAGCTAAGAAGGAATCTAGAAAGAATAATGCTCAAGCTTTATTTCATATTCAATTTGCTCTTGATAAAATCTTGTTTCCAAGAATTGCAGGTGCAAAGACAGCAGCAAATGCCTGGAAGACTCTACAAGAATCTTACCAAGGCAGTGATCAAGTCAAAGTCTTCAAGCTATAGACATTGAAAAGAGAATTTGAGAACTTGAAGATGCAAGAAGCTGAAAATGTAAGTGATTATTGTGTGAGAGTAAAATATGTAGTCAATAAAATGGCTACTCTTGGAGAAATTGTGGACAAAGAGGTTTTGATTAAAAAGGTGTTGAGGTCTCTAACACCAAGGTGGAACCATGTTTCCATAATCATTGAAGAAAGCAAGGATTTGTCTACTCTTGAGTTTGATCACCTAGTTGGATCTCTTATGTCTCATGAAGAAAGACTGATAGATTCATTTGGAGAAAGTGGCAAGAAAGCTTTTTCTTCCAAATTGAAAATTACAAAGAATGAAGATGCCAACACTAGCAGCAAAAGAAACCAAAGCCAAGGTAGAGGTCAAAATCAGAATTATCCAAGAGGAATAGGCAGAGGCAAATTTGATAAAAGAAATATCTAGTGTTCTTATTGTAAAAGGTATGGTCACTTTGAAAGGGATTGTAGATTAAAAGAAGGAAATAATAACAAAGGTGTTAATTATGCTCAAGAAGGTGATGAGGCCTCTTCAAACAATTTGTTTTTATCTTATGAAAAAATGGGAAATGGCACTAAAGATATTTGGTATTTAGATTCAGGGTGTTCTAACCACATGTCAGGAAATAAGAAGCTAGTTTCTACAATGGATGAGAGTTTCAAATCCAAGATCAAGCTAGGTGATGACAAAGCATTGGAGGTTGTTGCAAAGGGAGCTATGGAAGTCTATACTAAAGAAGGTATGAAAAGTGTTAAAGACATTTATTACACTCCACAATTAAAGCATAATTTATTGAGTGTTGGCCAATTGTGTGAGAAAAATTATAAGGTGGTGTTTGAAAATCAACAATGTACAATTTATGATAAGAATAGAAGCAATAGGGTGGTTACAGTTGTTCCTATGTCAAAGAATAGGATGTTCCCATTGATGTTTGGAGAACATAACAACCATCTTGCCAATATGGCATATGAAGAAAAAAGTTGGTTGTGGCATCTCAGGTATGGACATTTGAATTTTCATAGTCTCAAGCTTCTAACATCAAAAGAATTAGTTTATGGTTTGCCTAAGGTTCAAGAACAGAAGGATATTTGTGAAGGATGTGTTAAAGGAAAGCATGCAAGAGAGAAATTTTCAAAAGGAAATGCATGGAGGTCTCATTATCCACTTCAGTTAGTTCACTCAGACATTTGTGGTCCTATGCGGACAAAGAGTTTGGGTAAGTCATCATATTTTATTAATTTTATTGATGATTACTCACGAAAGTGTTGGGTTTATTTTTTGAAGACTAAGGATGAATCCTTTGATACATTCAAGAGGTTTAAAGCCCTTGTGGAAAATGAAAGAGGTTGCAAAATCAAGTGTTTAAGGACTGATCGTGGAGGAGAATTTTGTTCAAAATCTTTTCAGAATTGTTGTGATATGAATGGCATCAAAAGACAACTCACCACTTCTTACACACCTCAACAAAATGGAGTCGCAAAGAGTAAAAATCGTACTGTGGTGGAAATGGCAAGAAGTATGTTACAAACCAATGGATTAAGCAATTCTTTTTGAGGTGATGTAGTTGCTACATCTGTATATATTATCAATAGATGTCCCACAAGTGCACTTGATATGATGACTCCATATGAAGCCTGGTATAAAAATAAGCCTAATGTTAATCATTTCAAAGTCTTTGGTTGTGTATCCTATGTCCATGTAGTTGATCAAAAGAGACAAAATTTAGATCCAAAAAGTGAGTCATGCATATTTGTTGGATATAGTGAACAAAGTAAGGCTTACAGGTTGTATAATCCCCTCACTAATAGCATTGTTGTGTCAAGAAATGTAATTTTTTATGAAGGGGGAGTTTATGGTCATCAAAAATGCCATGATGATATGTCTAAATCTGTTTTGGATAAGGATATTATTGATGATATTGATAATGAGTAGCCCACTAATATTTCAATTCCAAGTGCTACAAATCCACCAAGTAGCCCCTCATGTAATTATTTAGTTCCAAGTGCAAGCCCAACATCAAATTCAAGTTCTGCAAGGAAGGTAAGAAGATTAAGTGACATTTATCAAAGGAGTAAAAGTCCATCACATGAAGAAAATCCAATAGGTGAGATAGTAAATTTTGCTTTACTTTCCAAGGCTGATTTTGAACCATCATGTTTTAAAGATGCATGTACTAATGAGGTTTGGTTGCAAGCAATGAAAAAAGAGATAGATTCTATAAACAGGAATGATACTTGGGAGCTTACAGAACTTCTACATGACAAGAAAAATATTGGTACTAAATTATGGGTCTACAAGACTAAGTACAATAGTGATGGGAGTGTTGAAAGACACAAGGCAAGATTAGTTGCTAAAGGCTTCACATGGAGGTATGGAATTGATTATGAAGAAACATTTTCACCTGTAGCAAGACAAGAGACTGTTAGAATGATGATTTCATTAGCAGCTCGGAAGAAATCGAGCATTCATCACATGGATGTGAAAAGTGCCTTTTTGAATGGGTACTTAGAAGAATAAGTGTTTGTGGAATAGCCACAAGGTTTTGAAGTGCAAGGAAAAGAACATCGAAAATACAAGTTGAAGAAGGCTTTGTATGGCCTCAAGCAAGCACTAAGAACACGGTATGCTAGGATTGATGGATATTTTCAGGAGAGTGGCTTCAATAGAAGCAAAAGAAGGAAGTAGAACCAAGTTATATAAAGACTCAAGAATAAATTGCAGACATTTTCACTAAGGGAGTTTCTAAAGTCCAGTTTTTGAAACTTCGAGATCAGATTGTGAGTCATCTCAGCATCAAGGGGGAGTATGTTGGTAATTGATGCAATCTTGTCAATCATATGACATGATGCAATCTATTTACAGTTTTATTTTATGCCGGTTAGTATTCAGATATAGATTGTCTGACTAAATAATGCATGCAAAATGCATGAGTAGTTTTCTAAAATCAATTGTTGTAAGCGTTCAATCAGGAGTAGCTAATTGTTTGTTCTATGAGGATATGTATTTTTATAAAGATCAAGGTTGATCACAGTAAATGCAACCTTTTTTGTGCAATTACAATTCTTTCTTCTTTCTATGATATTGTGATTTAATCATTTAGTATTTAGTATATTGTTATGCTATTCTAAATGAATGATTATCTAGTCCATAGATAGGCCTACATAGATCCTTCAGAGACAATATGGAAAACATAAAAAAGAGATGGATCCAGAGAAGATGGAAATCATAAAAGAATAAAATCATATTGAAGTTCAATGTGGAAAATTATGTCTATCAGCATATATCAACCACTTACTAATGTGGTTGTGTTAGTAATTACACATAGTCAATACACCTTGTAGCCATGCATAGATCCTCAAAACATTAAAACATGCCCACATATACTCTACATGTAGCTACTGCATCAGGACAATTATGCTCAACCCACATCAACCCACAAAATCTGCCACCTGCTACCACGAAAGGTGTTTCTAGCCCAGCAACATCCCTTTCCTGTAAACCACTCTTGTAGCCGCACAACCCCCCTTTCCTTTTGACCAAAAACACCAAGAGCTTTGGTAAAATGGAAATGGCATTGGTGTTCAATACACTTTCAAGGCTGAAGGAAATATCATTGGCATTCAATAAAATTTAAAGGCTCATGAAAGTTCCAGTGCCAAGAAAATCTCATTGTGCTCCAATTATAGTGGTTGTTACTTATACAGACTGCAGGCTCAATTTTGGCCTCTTTCTACTTGGAACTAAAGGTAACTAACACCCAGTACCTTATAAGGCATCATCTAGAATGAAGATAAAAAAAAATGGGTATTGTTCATGTTGTCGAGACATTGGTTTATAAAGGGCATGGTGATAGGTATTCGTCATTTATGTGAATGGGTTTATAGATGACTACTTTCTTAAGTGGAATTTAGAGAGATTTAAAGTATGCTATTGATTTGTGAATGGGCTTATATATGACTGCATGTCTTCAGTGGCATTTAGAGATCTTTAGAGTATGTTATTTATTTAATCGAGTGAAACAACTTACCAAGGTACCTTTTAAGGTGTTGTCTAAATTGAAAATTAAATTGTTGTCAAAAATATATAGATTAAACTGAAAAAGTCTTGGAACTGAAGGTAAACTAAAAGGCAGTACCTTATAAGGCGTCATCGAGAATGGAGATAAAGAAAAATGGTTGTTGTTCATGTTGTTCATACATTGGTCTTTAAAGGGCCTAGTGATAGGTATTCGTCATTTATGTCAGTGGGTTTATAGATGGATGATTATCTTCAGTGGCATTTAGAGAGATTTAGAGTGTTATTGATTTAAACATTGAAGTGAAAGGAATTACCAAGGTACTTTTAAGGCCTCGTCTAAATTGAATATTAACTGTTGTCGGAAATATCTAGATTAAACTAAAGAAGTCGTCTAAAATGGAGATTAAACTATTGTTGAAAATTTCTAGATTATAGTTGTAGGAAATGTTGCAAGGCATTAATATTCCAAATTGTTCAATTTCTTCTTTTGAGCTCCTATCCTAGGGTTGACAAAGAATACATCACTAATTTATTTTATTATTTTCAACTAGTTAAATTTATTTTATTAATTTTAACTAGGTTAAATTGTTAATTGTTTTTTCTATTTACAATAGTTTATAGGAAAAAACCAATAACAAGAAATAATTTACAAAGATTGTAAATGACAGAATTGAAGGTAGTGTGTTTGCTCGAACTGGTTATTGTTTCTTTGATACCATCTTTTTTGCAGTGCTCTTTTTGTTGTAGGTGTGGCCAACGACACTCTAGTTGGAGAAGGCCCGATCATCTGTCGTCAACAAGACAAAATTTTGAGTAATATGTGTAATTTTGGTGTGCAAGGCGACCTTGTTTCATTTTTAAGAAATTTTCAGTTTACTTTGTTTGATTTTCATCATAAAACCACGCAAAGTTATTGTTCAGGAAATGGTCAGTTTTCTTTGTTTTATTTTCAGCATAAAACCATGCAAAGTCATTGAAAATCATGTAAAGGATGAAACATGTGAGAAGGCAATATCTCAAATGCAATTTGCATGTTAAAACAAATACTTCATTGTGGCTTGGTAGCCCTGAACTGATGGCTTACATTATGGAAATGGCCTTGGCATCCAGAGGCCATGTTTTGCAAATTTCCCTTCAGTGCAACATTCCACATGAGGAGAAAATATTTGGATCTGTTGCTCCTCATGAACGAGCTCTTAGATCCTTTTGCACCAAAATCCTTTATGTGGTGATCCTAGCTGAAGTTTTCTAAAAAAAAAGGTAAGCACTCCACTAAATAGGAAAAATTGATAGTCTTTATGATTGTTAGCTTGTGAATAGGAAGATGGCCAAAATAAATATGAACAATGTTTAAAAATTTATGTTAATCTTTCTAATGATCAGTGTGCTTTTATTGGGAAATGTGAAGAGATTTATATTGCCTAAAATTCTGAAGAGATATTCGATGCAAGGGAAGGGAGCAAAGGGCCTAGTGAGACTTGAGAGCATCGGTGAGGCGCCTGAAGAATTTCAACCAGAGGAACAAAGAAAGAGAGCATCTCATAGGAACAAAGGAGGTGAGCATCTTCCCAGAGTTGGTGGTGGAATCAACCTAGAGCCATTGGTAACATCTACTTGGATGTTCTTGAAATAGCATAATAGAGGGTAGAGGGATTGTTCTTGAAAGAGCGTAACATAGGGGACCCTTGCAACAGCTTCCCTCTTCTTCTGCCATGATTGTTGTGTAAATTGAAATATCAAATTATACCTATAGGAAAATTTCCTATTGCAAAACATTAAAATTTATAAACATTACAATGAAGGAAATTTTCCTATTGCAAAATGTTAAAATTTATAAACATTACAATGAAGGGCATTGTACGTTGTGTGTGCATAGGAGCAAGTGGGAAGGCATACATGGTTGTGAGGTGTTAAGTAGCTAGCGGTGAGATAGTGTCCTCGACTTCCAAAACCTCAAATGCACCCAAACTTCGACTTCAGTAAATTGTGTCCACCACTAACTTAATTTGCATTATTTGTTTTTTTCTAATTAATTGTTAATTATAAAAAGAGCGAAAATAAATTCTCTTACATCAGGGAAATAAAGTCAAATCACAATGCCCTTAACCAATCAAAAATTGAGTAAGTGAAATTATAAAATTAGGAAAATAATTTTGTTGGTATTAGAAATTGGAAATTAAAAAGAAAATAAGGCAAGGTAATTGGAAACATAGTGTTAAGCCCTAATATTGGCTCATTACCCCTTAATTGGGGCATATTATATTAGTAATGCTATTTTATTTATGTCGGCTTTAGGCCATTAGTTGTAATTTAGATTAGTAATGTTATTTTAATTATGTCGGCTTTAGGCCATTATTTGTAATTATACCTCCTAGTCTCCTATATAT